>JAXCLR010010187.1:0-11624 GCA_035584095.1 Annona squamosa | reverse complement strand
TAGTTTGTATAGAAAAATATAAAAAAATAATTAAAAAATAGAATAATTATGGAGAGTGAAAAGTTTTAGATTGAAAAGTTTTAGTTGACATTTTGTGAACTAAACAAACACACCCTAAGTGAATTTAAGTGGTGGTTAATGCATAAGCATGGTGTATGCTTGCATGTTGGTGTGTAAGATTAGAAATGGTCTTTGAGTTAGCATTTTGAGACTATAAATAGTATGATAGTATCTAAGTAGGGACCTGAGGACTGTATTAAAATATACTTAGTCCATTGTGTAACAAGGGTGCACATGAGCATAACAATGAGCAAAACACACATGATTACATAGCGTGCATACATGAGTATAAATATTCTTAAATTCTCTTAATTTAAGTGAGATGACAACAATGATATGATTATTCCTAAGACTTAAAAATCTTCAAGATATTAGTTACTTCCTAAGTTATTCGCTCACACCATTTTGTTTTTAGTCTTGCAACATGATCAGTAAAGATATACTTTAGTGTGAGAAAGGAGATTCTAACAACCCCAAAGATAAAAAATTAGAATTTTATTTAAATTTTTTTACATTATTAAAGAAATGCACTAATTTATTCAAATCATAAGTTCAGATTTGAGACTTCATATTTATATATATATATATATGTGCTTATAATACTTCTAATATGATTTCATTATTTGCTATCTATTACAAGTTTTAGAAGACTAATGTGGTGTTACTATAACGGCCTGATCTAAAAATCAAAGATTTTGCCTTATTTTTGGTCCAAGTCGTTTAAAACTCCAGGATCTTTAGGTAACCAAACTTGCACTAGTACATCCCAGAAATAGAGTTATTACAATCATGTCCACATCAATAAAAAATTTTAAATCCAAGTCAAGTCATTTATTACATAAAATAAATAAAAAATTAAATAAATTCATCACACCACTACCATCTCATTGGTCACCATCTATGGGATCATCTGAGAGTCAAAGGAAAAGGATAAGCTCACAAGAACTTAGTAAATGAGATAATGTCATGCAATTAAGATAATAAGAATATGTCATATTCTCTCAATTGCTCAATTCTTTAAGCTTCTAATACATTTTATATGTCATCATCTTTTGCTTGAAGTACTTGACTTTAAGTTTGTGAACTACCCTAAGGATTTTAACCTTAAATCCCTTAAGGTACTCCTCTATCCAACAAATTCAAACTTTTAGGCCTTATTTGACTAATCTAGCCCTTCCATCGAACTCAGAAGGTCTAAATTCATAGAAAATGATGCTTAGATCACTCAAATCGGACATCTAGAGCTCAATTTACATCAACTTGAAGATAGAAGCACTTAATGCTGCCATGTGTCCCTCCTCGTTGGCCACTTGGGCTCGCCACTGGGCTTCTTGGTAGGCCGCACTCTAGGCTTCGCTGCTTGGATTTTTCCTGGGTTTCATCTCTGGGCTTTGAGCTCTGGGATGGCTAACTGGATCCTCCTCCTTAGGCTCATCGCAACAATTGGGCTCATTTGCTGTTGGGCTCAGCCTGGATCCAACTCAGTCCTAGAAACCCACTTCTAACTTCTAAAAATTATAGATTCTCATGTCGTCTTCTGATTTCACAGAAACTCCATGACAGCTCATGATTTTTAAAAAATTACCTGGCAATCGATCTAACCTTATACATGAGAAGATTGTATAAGAAGATCGATCTTTCTGTTATCCTTTTTAGAGGATATAACATCCTAGTTGATTAGAGGAGAATCATAGGCGAGGCTAACCTCCCAATATATAGATGTTGAGGGAATTCGAGGGTGTTAATATATCAAAATTAGCTTACCCAATTTGAGTTCGGCAGAATTTAGCTATGGGTTAAAGAAACACTTTGGCTAGCCTGTCCGATTATTGTTGACGGGGTATTACCCATAACTAACTTAGTAGGTTATTGGGATGCATATAATCAAGAAATTAAGTGATTCCTTTACCAATCAGTGAGGTGTTCTCCATGGTTGCATTAGGGAATTGATGGTGACAAATTAGAGGAGATGGTGATAAGAGAAAGTTCTCACATTTGTGGAGGAGTTCAACCCAAGAGTAGTGTCTTTCATCATAACCTGCTCGATGAGCGAGTAACAAATATGTGACCCGAGAGGGTTTGTGTCATCCGAAAGTCCCTGTCATGGTATTGTCTTTCATGGCTTCATCAACTAAGATCTATTAGCAACTTCTTTAGATTGATCAAAAGTGGGGAGTCACATGGCAATCTAAAGAGTCCCATGAGCCATGACACTAGTTTATGGCAGGGCCTCCTCTTTAAGGATGATATTTTTGAAGATTTATTCCAACTATGGCATATTTTTCTCCCATAATACTTAAAGGGCTAGGTTTGTTCTATGCCAAGCTAGGATGTTAGGGCCTCAAAATTGGTTGGCTTTGCACCACAAGTGCAGAGGGTGGGTGTTGTGGTGATATATAAGAAATTGAATGCTAAATCATAATGTTCTAACCTACTAGCATTCCTTCTAAGTTGTTAATTAGGTAGTTAAAAACTATATCAATGGAAGGGTAATAATTGATGTGTTCTTGGGCTATTAGAATTTGTAATAACCTAACTAGTTTATAATTTTAGAGAGATCAACACAACAAGATTTCTTGTATCCTGTAATTGTATTGGTTCAATGAATTGTAGGAATCAAAGTTAAATCCTATCAAGATATCATAACATTGATTTTGTGGGTGATTATGGTGAGCAACCGCAAATCATTGGAAATAAAACTTTCCAATTTGGAGTACTGATTCTAAGAGAAGACATTGGAGATGGAGGTCAAGCTTAATAGAGTCTTTCTTTCTCTACAAGCTCTAAGATAGTAAGTTCTCGATATCCATGAAGGTATGAAACTCTCTAAAATTGTCTACTTGAGGTGAAGAACGCACGCAAACTTCTGTAGGGATTTGTAGCATCATCATTCAGGTAGTAGTGCGTATCAATCTTTAATGGGGGCATTTATATTTTCAACTCTAAAGCATTGATGGTTGTGGAGGATTGGTCTTTGGCAAGATCCCTATGCCTACGACAACCATTGAGGTTGATGAAAGGTACACCACTCCTCTATTTGTTAGATGGAAAAATTTAGTCAACCTTTGGTTCATTGCAGAGTCTTTTTGATTAATCTTGAGTGTCCACCAAACCTGCAATCCTGCTCATGATAAACAAATTCATAAGCATCATAACACTCTTGGTATATGATGTGTAATGCTTGTACTTTTGTGCATAGGGCTTAATCCTTCTTTGTTCTAGCTCATAGGAAGTCTTGGTTAGATCATGCCTACTTAGTGCATGGGTTTCTAATGTGTAATCTGTTCTACCTATTGCTCATGCAGCAACTAAGCTCTTTATACCTTGAAATTCATAACCCTCTCCAATGGGTAAATTCTTTGATTTGACCCTTAACTCCCATTTGAATTTGTTTGATGCTAACCTTGCAGCTATGTAACATTGTCACACTTAACAACTTCTATGGAGGTCCTTTTTCTACTTTGGGTTGCTCTAACCCAATCATAGGCTTGTCCATTTGGGGTTTTGCTATGCACCTACTATGCCTTTTGGATAAGCTTTCAAATATGGTCTTTAAAGGTCTAATGGAAGGGATTCAAAAATTGAAAAATCAAGGAAAGAAAATGTAAGTAGATCCAGCTATTAGTGCTTCCTCAAACTAGTTGATATATCTAGTTTCTTCGAGCATTGAATTCAACGATCTCGTGAAAATCTATTTTTTTCGAGTTGAAAAAAATGGACAAGAACCCATAAAAAAGCAAAGGGAGGCAAAATTGATGAGGTTGGAGCTGTTGATTTGTCAAAAAACAATTATTTTAGGTGCAATTCCAAATCTAGCCAGAAGAATTCATTTTGGGGAAAAATCATAGAAGGTGAGTTTTCTTCTTTCAAATCGTTTAAAACTTAAGATCCGCATATGGTTTGTTAATTTCATTCTATTATTGTGTTAGATCTATAATTTTTATATTATTTTTCATTTTTTGAAGATAAAAATATTGAAAATGCAACCATTTCATTTTTCCATCTTCAAAAATAAGATGTGTTTTACCTCTATTTTCACAAAATATTTTGACCAAAAATATTTTTTAAAATTTTTTCAGATTTAAAAAATTTAAAAATATTAATATTAAATACACGTTTTATGTTCATACTCTATATAATACATTATTGATGATCCATGCGAATTGTTATTTTTTGGTGATAATGTGTGATTTTCGTATCTCAAAAATATTTTTTTGATTTTTCAAAATTTATAATTTGGAAAATGCAAAAACATGATTTGTTTAATGCTGCAATTTTTCATCTTCATATAAAAATAAATACATGTTTGACATATGTTTTCACAAAATATTTTGTTCATAAATATTTTTTTCCTAATTTTCAAATTTAAAAATCACATTTTTTAAATATTGCTACTTCAGTTTAGCTTTCAGTGATATGTAAAGGTTGTCATTTATCTATTTTTTATTGTCTTCATGTTTATTACTTAGTTTTAGTATGATATTTTTGTTTCTAGTTGAATATTGCCTATAAAAGTCATATTACCCATTCCGCAAATAACTACTTATAAGAGAAAATCCACGGATACATCGTCCTATGTATGGGCAAAATATGTGAATTAATAAAGTATTTTTCATTTTTTATTTTTCAGGATTATTTACATTTTTTTTTAGATTTTTTGAGTTAAAAAAATTCCATCTGATACAGTCTGATATGGACTCAATATACTTGTAGAGTATCATTTTTGGAGGGGCTAATATGCCCCAAATATTGATATTCCGAACCTTGCATAGAATTTTCAATTCAGAACTCAAGAGATCAATATGCTATAGTTAGTTAAGAGTTTTCTTCTTTTTAGAAGATTTTACTACATAATCAACGAGTCTCAAGGCCAAATGTAGGATTTGTAAGAAAAGAAAGGTAGATGTTATTAAGTGATTCACTACTTATACTGCCACTGTTACACAAGTCAACTATTGTTCTCAAAAATGCAACTCGACTGTGATTAGGTGGTTGGAATCAACCTTAATTCTAATCTTATATCTTAAGCCCCAATTTCTATTTCTAAACCCTTGAGCCTAGCCTTAAAATGATTAGTTAGGTTCAATTTTAAATTTTTTCACTACGCAAAAATTTCATATTTTTAATGATTTCTTCACTTCTTTCCATACAACTATTTTACTTTTCATTTGGTATTTAACCTATCTATTTTAACTTTATTCCCTTTATATCTTATCATTACTCTTATTAAATCATATTATTTTCTCACATTACAAAAATTTTTATATTGAAAAACTTTTCATTAAAAGTTTTATCATTGCCAAAATACATTCTTATTTTTAGCATTTAATGTGGGTCAAAATAAATTTTTTTATAAAGGGTTATGCAAGCGTGACATTGAGGCTCAAAGCTCACACTTGTATTGAATAGAACTTCTTCCTAAATTGTCCCAATCAATAATTCAAGAAAGTATAGAGATTGACAAAGATATTTGAGTTAAAAAGTTTATATTTGACTTAAAAAGTTTTAATATTTGATAGAAAATTTATTTTATATATTTTATTTAACATCAGTTGTTCAGCTAGAAAACTAAGTTTCATTCAAATCAAATATATATCAGGCCACATTTACTAAAAATTATATATTCGTGTGTAAATTATGGAAAAATATTTAATTAGATTCATTTACATATGAATTAAAATATAATAATGGGTAATTTGCATATATGCCCATATAGTTTGACGTCAATTGTAGATATATCCATGTAGTTTCACAAAATGCATATTACCTACACATAGTTTAACCAAAATTGCGTATTACCCCACACCGTTAATTGTCGTTAATATCCGTCGTTATATTTTTGAAAAATGACGAAAATACCACCATCTATAGTTTCATGAAATTGCATATCACCCCCATGAAGATGAGGGCATTTTCATCATTTTTGAAAATATAACGGCAGATATTAACAGCGTGAGGTAATGCACAATTTTGGTGAAATTATGCAGGGGTAATATGTATTTCGTGAAACTACGTTGGTATATCTACAATGTCGATAAAACTATGTGGGTTTATGTGCAAATTACCCTATAATAACACTTTATATAATCATTTATCTAATGATGTTTTAGATCGTTTAGACGTTGAAACTAAAACTTTAAGATTGACATTTAACATTAAATTTTTATTATGTTGATTTTGCATATTTGTAATGGAACCTTGTATAGTGACCAAATAAATGAAAGGATTTTCACAATAATATAAATGAACATAAACAAAATGGACGTAATAAATTTTCAATTAAGCATAAAGATATTAAAATTATAAGTGTTCACATAGAAGAAATGTCTAAAAGATACAAAGCCCATCATTTCTTCTAATTGAGTTTAGGAAGAAATAAATGAGAGGAGATGTTCATCTTGCTCAAATGCAGTTCTCTCTCCCGCATCCATGCTCACCCATGCTTCAATTCCATCTCCACTTCTCGTCTCCATCAGCATGATAAGATTCTTAAATGGAATCTGAGCAAGGCTGATCCAGGTGGGCTTTCCCCAAACAGAATCAGCATCATACAAACCAAACCTACACCAACTCCAAAAAGAAGCAAATCTCCACGCCACATTCACACGAATATTTCTGCAGCACTTCTTGCAAGGGTGGAGTAACCTTGGAAGAACCATCTGGGCCTTACAGTGGGCTCATGTAGTCACGGTCTACTTTCTTGATGGAATCCCTCAGCCGCCCTTCTAAGCACTGCAGCAAATTTCCAGTACTGCGCTCTCGGCCATCGAATAGCCATGAGGCGACGGCATCAACCCACAGATTTCCCAACAAATGGTCTGGCAAAGGTGGCGTCTTCCTCCCTCGCACATTCACAGCAAGCATTGCTATAAACGGCCTCTCCCCTTCTTCCTTCCACTCAGCTGTAATCACGCTTTGCCAGATTAGAGCGGAGACAGCCTCAACGCGTGTTGGGGGACGACGCTGATCTTGATGTTTTCGAGCTAGTCTAGCGATGTCGCCAGCAGAGAACACGAACCTCTTGTTTACAACGTTCTCGTGCATGGAAAAGCCCAGTTGACTTCTCAGCTGGCACTCTCTTTCTGGGAAAATCCTGGCGGAATCGAAGAGGGGGGCTGCCATTCCGTCAGCTCCACGAGCAGTTGTAGCCCATCTATCGAGGAATGCGTCCAGGGAATTGCAATCAGCTACCTTGGGGGAAATCCACAAGCCGATTGCCACGCACCCGCAGTCGAAAACGTTGAGCTGGGCTGCGTGGAGCTTGTTCGGCCTGTTGGATCTCCCAAAGTGGTAGTCCGGAGGGAGAAACCGGTTGCATTCATGGGCAGCCGGCTCTTGAAGGAACTCGGAGAGCTGGCCGTCCACTCGGGCTTCATAGAAGTCAATGCCCTCGTCGTTGCAGTCGACCGTGAGGCCATCTTCTCTGAGCCTTCCAGACAATGGATAGAAGTCAGGCAATGCCTCGGAGAGAGATGTTTTCAGCTTGGTGGAGAGGGTGGAATGTGGAGTTGGAAAGGATGGGATGATGGTCTACTCCTTCTCTACTCCTCCCGAGACCCCTCCAAAATTAGCACCGTAGATGAAGCAGCGAGAGGGTGAATGCAGGGGTGGAATGTGGAGTTGGAAAGGATGGGATGATGGTCTCTCTAGAGATGATATGAGCCTCAAACATGTTGCCCTGGAAAGTAAGACAACTTTTACGTGGCAGGCACAAATTAAGGAGAAGGAAAGCCTTGTGGATTATACACGCTCGGTCGCTTGCATGCCTTCATGAACTAGGAATTGTGTGGTTATATTAGTCTAATAAATGTGGGACAGGTTAACAAATGGTTTGATATTAATTGAAAAGCACTTGAAAATTGCACATCCATCTGCCAACAAAAATACTCTACTCTATGCATAAATTAAAGTAGGATTTTTTTTTTTTTTTTTTTGACCTTTTGAGTTGTCTGAGATAATTCCAAGCATTAATAACTGAAAATGGCTGGTGGCATGTGCAATTCATGATATGAATTTTGAAAAATGGTTGGTGCAACATGGAATTATAAATACCTTAGATGTGCTACTCTTTATGGGAGGAAACAGTCCAACAGTAAAGTCCCTGTTATTTATACATGGCCATAATAATTCATGAGCCGACACGGGGGGTTGTAAAAATCCTGTGTCCAAGAGGTCGGGGTCGGAGTTTCAACCTATGCTGGACAGAAGAAATATATAAAATAAAAATTATAAAATGCATCGAGTAAGTTGATCTTGAATTGTAAGAAAATATAAATGATATTGTAAAAGGAAATCATAAAAAAATAATTCAAGAACTATTTTGTTTGGATTATCAAACTACAACCTGTTTGAACTTCGCCAAAACTGTTTGGAAGGACCATTCCCAAGGCTGGTAATTCAAGGCCAAAAATGTTAACATTGGTATTTTCCACGTCAATTGCTCAAGGTCCATCTCATACAGCTTCGCAGTATTGCGGGGACAATAGGAGGGAGCGACTGTAGAAAAAATGTTTATTTTTATTTTCAATTTTTAAATCAAATATGCAAGGACCATCTCGATTTTCTATTGGTGAAATTTGGCCATTTTTATTTTATTTGATTTTTAAAAATAAAAAAAGAAATGAATGCTTATGCCCATTTTTATTTTCAAAAATAAAATTTTAGGGTTGCTTTTAAATATAATTATTGCATTTGTTTTTAATTACAAATATACTCACTAAGTTTGAAAACGTTCACATACACCCTGTAAGTATGGGTAAAATTTTATCTATGCTCATTCCATCATGCATAGTTAAAAATCATTGTTATTCATCATAGGAAATTCTAAAATGTCTCTTATTATTTCATAATTATAGTCATTCATTTACTAAAGAAGTTGAACAATGTGATGGAAATTTACCCTACTTGAGAGTGAAGCTAAGGAGAATGAGTTTTGACAGTTTGGATATAACACAAATAACAATGAATACTAGATCAATCAAGGGTATTTTGGAATTTTAAAATTATTAAACATTCCTATATTTGTAATTTAGGGCAAATGGAGTGAGTATATTTGAAATTAACTCTAAAAATTAAATATAAAAATTTGTCAATTTTCATAGTACGAAAGACCGGTACATTTATGAAAGATAATTCAAAATAAAAATAAACGTTTTTTGCCATTTTACAATTTTTACTCCATAAATGTTGATTTGACAAAAATATTTTCACTTCGGAACCATGAAAAAACATCCTTATTATCAATACTTTTATTAGAAATTTTAACAGAAGTTAAGAGCTTAAGCTAGTTATATTCTATCATTAAGATCAGGTGAGCTTAATTTAAGGACGCTATTTTATAGATTTGTCATTTGATGATATCTATGTAGGCTGTGAAAAACCATATCAAAGTTGATACCACGGGTCTTCTTGTAAAAACTGCTTAATAAGTGGATGTTAATTTTGCCAAATCAATAGTATCTACAATAAATTAATGTTGAGACGAAAAATAAAGAATGTTATCCATTTATGTGTACCTCCCACAAAAAGAAACAAATTGCTTAATTCTTTATTTTCAAACATCGTTGCCTACAACGATATTAAATAAGTAGAATTTTCT
The DNA here is from genome assembly GCA_035584095.1 of Annona squamosa. Taxonomy (NCBI): domain Eukaryota; kingdom Viridiplantae; phylum Streptophyta; class Magnoliopsida; order Magnoliales; family Annonaceae; genus Annona; species Annona squamosa. The sequence goes on along the minus strand of JAXCLR010010187.1, from coordinate 1,966 downwards.
TCAATATCAATATAAATTAATCAATAGATTAGGACATCTAAATGGTGAAATGACAAACGGAAAGGTGTACTAATGCAAAATAGAGCTATAAAAAAACGAATCCCAGTTATGTGCTCCCAAGAGCATATAACCATTTTCTTTTTTTTTTCTTGAAAATTTTTACTCAATTATTAATGCAAGTATTTTTAACATGTTTATCAATTTTTACCTTTTTTAAAGACATTTTTAGATTTTTTCTGATTTTTAAAAATCTATGGCATTTACTGATTTTCAAAAATAAAAAAATCGCAAAAATTTGTATGCATATTACAACACTTAAATTAACAATTTTATGAAAAATTTTAAAAATGGGTTATTTGCACCCAAGAGTTCTAAGTCTGTCTTCCCAGGAGCATATAATCGGAATCTAAAAAAAAAAAAATTTTGCCAACAGAAAAAATAAAGAATACTATTCATTTATAATTTTCTATGCACCATAAAAAGAAGAAAGAAAAAATTTTGCTTAAAATTTTTATTTGAAACAATATACGTTGCCTACAGCAATATGAAGGAGTATATTTTTCATGCATGTTAATATAGATCTTACACTAGTTTATGGATTTGATTAATGTAATGCTTAGGCCCAACTGTGGTAAGTATTGTCTACTTTGAGCCTTAGCCTGCACATTTTTGTCATTGTGAACACCCTGAATGTACCCCAAAAAACGCATCGACAGAGTTACCAACGGCTTCTACTTATAGCCATTCATCCTTCATCTTAATCAATGTGGGATGTTACAATTAAACAAATAAATCTCATTTTATCTTAACTAAAATATATAATTACTAATGATTTAGATGCCATCCGTAAAATGTTGTGATTCTTTTTAGAGAGGCCGAAAATTTTTTATTAGTTTTTATAAATATATGGAAACCACCAAAGTTTTGCTCCAGGCCTGCCACATCCATTTTTAAAAATAAAAGTACTGAATAATTTGAATCGACATTTTTTACAGGCGATTTAATTACAGGAGACTATATAAGAAAGGGACTCAATATAAACAGAAATTATAGATTTTATCCACAATAGTAATGTATTTCACTTGAATATTTTATTGAAGATAAAATCCCCTTGCTTTGTTGAGGACACGAAATTCCCAAATCCAGGTGAAAAAAAGAAAGAAAGCAAAAGAAAACTCAACCGCAAAGCATCCCACCGACACTTTTATTTAAGATCCTCCGAGGCCGGCCGAAAGGAGGGCCTAGGCCGGCTAGAAAATTTATTTTTAAATTTATTTTGTTTTTAACAAATTACATGTTGAATATATTTAATATATAAATCAAGTTTTACCTTCTTGTATATGTTTATATATTTTTTATTTTTAAACATAGAGTCATTGTTGTAATTTTCTGCCCGTAAAATTATGATAATGCCTTTATATTTAAAAATAAGAATATAAATATTTCTAAAAATAATAAAACTTGATTTATAAATTAAATACTCTTAGTTTTATATATTTGTAAAAAAAATAATAAATGGATTTTGCGGACACTCATGTGCCTGGCTGCATAATATCATGCCTCTTTATTCCCTTTCGGTACTTTTGAAGCCCAGGCCTGCCTTATTTAACTTGAGTTAATAAGATTATAACCCACACTAAATACATGGTCAACTGGAAATCTGCTGCAAAAGATAGTTTGTGCTTTGAAGATTTCATATGTTTCCATCTCGATTTGATGGAGACACCCTCATTATTTTTTCGAATATGGAATGGGAGATACATCCAAATATGTACATTGAAGATATAGGATGCTGTTCCGGTGCAGCGTCACTGCGGTGCAGTGGGCCCAAAATGGGCCCCACATGATCATGAAATTATGATCTACTCCACCCATTGTATTTAGAATAGTGTATTCTATTATCATACCAATTTTCATCCCAATCAGATACTTTAAAGTTGTTATTTACATCAAATTATTTTATTAC
>JAXCLR010010186.1:0-11627 GCA_035584095.1 Annona squamosa | reverse complement strand
GGATATTTTTAGATATTTTTTTTAGATTTTTAAAAATTAGTGGCATTTTTCGTAATTTTAAATTGCCGAAAATGCCACTGATTTTTAAAAATCTAAAAAAAATATCTAAAAGTCTCCAAAATTAGTAAAAATTGATACATATGTTAAATAAACATAGATTAACCATTGTATACAAAAATTTTCAAAAAAACATAAAAAAAAATAGGTGCAGTGCACCCGGGTGCATTGAGGCTGAACGCACTCGGGTGCACTGGATTGGGTTCCCTCCATTTCAGTACTGCCATTTTCGAATCTCCTCCAATATTTCTGCACTGCTTTGTTGCTGCTGCTATTAACTTACTATAGTTACGCATTAGCATGTTGCAAACATTTCCAAAATTTGATGGACATTTTGCTCGGAGAAGCTTATCTCTAACCGAGATATAAAATCTGTTAGCTATGATATTACTCATATGATTTCCTCGGTCAGGTTGCTTGGTTAGGGCAAGGCTAGATATATTTTCATGCTTATCTTAGCATTCTTCGGTGAGGGTTGAAATGTCTTTTTTCCTTCCATTGGCATTCATAAATGAACATTGACATCATCTATGCAATCTTGCAGGAGGCAAGTGCAATCCCATTTGCTTGAGCAGGAGGCAAGTTCAATCCCAAGTGCAATCAACATTGAAATCATCTACATTTGTGTTTCTTGCGCAAAGATTCTGGCTTAATATGTTTTTTTTTCTCCACCTTGTTGGCAGTCTAGATTAATCTCCCGTCTTCTTTCCTCTTTTAGTGAGCCATTTTCAATAAAAATCCTTAATACCTTTCTCCAGCTGTCTACGTATCTTGCTGTTTGTAATGTTGATTTCAATAGACTACGTCTTCTTCCTTTCATCTCACATGATTTGCTTAAATTTTATGTTTGCTTTATTTTTCTTTTTTTTTTTGTTTTAAACTATATGACTTTGCAGGTGCTAATCAAACCTTTTTCTATTTGGATTAAGGAGCAAATTGTAACTTTCTTTGCTTGTTTCCTGCACTTTTATTTTTGGCAAAAGATTTTATCATTTATTTCATTTCTGTTGTAGGGAGAGGCAGCCATGTTATTAAAGAAACAAATACATTACGGTTATTCCCATGGAATAACTACAAAGAAACACCGGTAGCCACACAATTTCTGCCTGTTAGCTTCATTAAGGAAGTTTGTAAAACTAACTCGATGATGAGATTGAATCCTGTATTGAACATGGTGGTAGCCAACACAATTCTTTAATTTTTCTCTTTCCTTTTTAATCATGCAGAGTATTACTAGACATACATGAGACCGGACAATAAAGACTTGCAGGAAATTCGGAGACTTGCCGAGGCCAAAAAGCTGAAGATACCAGTGGATAAGACATTCACAATCACACATTCTAACAGTTACATTAGGATTCTCCTTAACTTGAGGTGCTTCAAGTAGCGATTGTATGTAAATGTTCCAAGCATGAGCCCAAGCCATCTGACAACACATATAGTCCCCAGAAAAGGATGGTTTCAAGTGCAAGACCTCTGTTGGGTAGTAGAACATTAATGTAGAAAGGCTTCGAATACTAACATGTGCAAGGAAAAACCATACCATTGTTCTGGCACCGCCATGAAAAGTTCAAATCACAAAGCACTGCAGTTAGGAAGGCACTCAGTCAGCTTATTATGGAAATAGAAGTTCATGGCCTACTAAACAACAATCAGGATTCAGGAACAACATAAATCATTCCATGAAAACATATGCAAACAAAATTACTATAGTATGATGGGCTGTCTAAATGCCTACAACAGTCTAACAATTGCAGATTTTAGGGACAGAAAACTTCTCATGATGAAGGTCCCATGCTTAATCTCTGTTTCTTTCTCTTCATTGAAGTGATTCCTCTAGATATTTCAGTTCTTTCCAGCTTTTGCAATCCACCAACAGAATCATGTTGGATCCTTGCATCCTCATTTGCTATATGCAGCGCTTGATCAGAGCCATTTGCTCTGGCATGATCCAACAAGATTCGGCTACTCGAAGGAGCCTCCTTGATCAACATGCAAGAGAACAATATGATTGTTGGTAGAACGGAGAACAGAAAGTGGCGCCGGAGATGAAAACGAGAAGAACGCCGGAGAAAGGCAGGCATGACACCAACGCTGGAGATGACAGAGAGCAGATTCGAGAGCAAGGTGGGGTGTGTGATAGTAGGATCGTGAGGAGGGATAGGGGAGAGTGGCTCCGGAGATGACGACGAGAAGAACGCCGGAGAAAGGCAGGCGCGACGCCAACGCTGGAGATGACAGAGAGTAGATCCGAGAACAAGTTGGGGTGCGTGACAGTAGGATCTCAAGGAGGGAGAGGAGAGGGGTCGGGCGCGGGTGAATTCTAGGCGCGACATTTTGGGCTATATTCAGAGTATGTTTGGTAACGAATAAAACTTTTGATAAAAAGTTTTGAGGAATAAAAGTTGTCAAATGATGTGATATGATAGAGGTAATGATAAGTAGTAAAAAGAATAAAGTTAAAATAGACAGGTTAGTTGTATGGATAATTGTGTAAAAATATTGAAAAGTAGGATAGTTATATAGAAAAATGTGAAAAAATAATTAAAAACTATAATAATGATGGAGAGTAAAAAATTTTAAATTAAAAAATTTTAAATTAGATATTTTTCATGGATTGCCTAACGCACTCTCAAAATCCATTTTGACCGTTTTGCAGGAACAGAAAACGCGGCCTGACACTCTGGCGCACCTTTGACGGGGGACCTGAAGGCAAAAAGTCGCGCCTCGACTCCGCTGCACATCCGACGGCTCCCATCACTTGCAATTGATCGAACGGTGGCGCGACCCCGAGAGTTCAACAGACCGTGATCCATTGTAATAGCGCACCCTGCTTTCTCTACTCTGCGATGACTCTCACCCCTCCATTTTCAATCTCCCATCCCTTCTGCTTTGCCATCTCTTCTGTTGGAATCTGTGACTCATATACCTTTCTTTCACACCTCTCAATCATTTCTCTTTGCATATTGTCTCAATTGGTTTTCATTTCTCTCATCAACTTCTCGCCATTGTAGATCTACTCACATCGGCTAGGGTTTCTGAATTTGCACAGGTTTTTTCTGGCTATTTTCGTATTTCTCTTCCATTGCCTCAAACGATTCAACTAGGGGTTCAAATCCTTAAGGCCACTCTAGGAAATGTCAACCTCAATTTGTATCATTTGAACTCAAAAGGTGAGTTTCTTCAACAAAACCTCCTCTTCTTGCTGCTCCGGACCAAAGCCCCTACCTCCCCAGTGCAATTTCAGTTCCGAAATAGTAAATGGGGTGAATGTGAGAAGAAGTGTTTGATGCGTTTGGTGAATTTAGTAGCTATTTCCAACCGCCCGATGCTTAAGTTCGAGAGTGGATACAACGTTGAGACGATTTTCGACGGGAGCAAGCTCACCATCAAGCCATCCCAGTGGAAATCTCGACGAATGGGGAGCTTCTTTCTGGTGTTGGACTCTACATACAACAATCTTCACAGGATGTCAACACCATTGTCTCATCGTAGGTGTCTTTGTTTTGTCCATTGCTGGCTCTTTCCGTTCCTTTGTAATTTGGTCATATTTCTTCACTACCTAGCTTTTATTTTCCACCAGTTTGTCGGTTTTTTAATTTTAGCTGGTTTTGTATAAATTCTTTCGTTATCCAAACTTCATTCATTGCTAGGGATGGCCTTGTTTTGGGGGGGTATTGGAATTCAATGTTTTTTTTCTCATTTTCAATAAAAACTCTTCTTTGATTAAGACAAGCTTTCGTGGTTCTGATATTTATGAACATCTCGTATCTAAATCTGTGCGTTTTTCATTTTCAATCCTTAAACATGTTGTTTCTTACCCTCATGTTGCCATCATTTTGTAAGACTTATGTAATTTATGGCTTTGACCGGACATTTCTAGCAAAAAATTGTACTATTTTTTTCTGAGTAAACTTTCCGATATGGCCTTTTGATTTCTTATGTAGGTCATCCTCTATAATTTGGAAGAATTTCATATACATTTCGAATATCTCGCAGGCAGGTTGGGGGAAGCTGTAATGTTGTTTTCAAATTTCGTCTTTTAGTCCAGTGGACAACACTTTAAGACAGATGGAATTGTTATTTCGGGCAGAGGAACAGAAAACCGATGTTCCAATTGGGTGTCTGTTACTCTTTCCTAATGATACCCAAGCCAAAATCAACCAAATTTTACATTTTCAACTATTTTTATTTCTGAATTTTCCTTACTCTCAATTACTTTACCTTTTGTGAGCAACTCGGAACATCCCCTTTCATATATTTGCATTGAAAATGCAGATAGCAAGCTGAAACTGGTTGCTGATTCTATAGAAGGTTATTCTTGACATGTTGATGGCAAGCCGAGAGAGGCACGAATGAATCACTCAAGGAGTCTCACTCTGGATGATTGTGGAAACATTTATATTGCAAACACAATGAACATGGCAATAAGCAAGAGAAGTGACATAGGTAAGCAAAAGCCTGCCTTGAATGATACTAAGAGCACTGACAGAGGTTGGGGAAAGCCTGTCTTGAACCAGACTAATTCACTAACTATCAGCAGGGGTGTATCGTGTATATGGTACCATGCCAACATGATGAATATGAATATTGCTTGAGTGGAATGAACTCCATGTATGTTGTTACATATATAAAAATTCCATATTTCTTTATGCTTTCATGAAAGGTTAGGTACTAAAAAGGAATAACTCTATTTTTTTTAAAAAAATCGTAGAATGCAGGAAATGCTTATCAAATGAATTGCATTTTCTTTCTAGGTGTGACAACAATTACAAGGGGGAAGTGGACTTAGGGAAGTCATGTTAACGGACCAAGTGAGGATGCAAGGTTTTCTAATGATTTTATGTTGGTTTATATTGGAAGCAGCTGCTCCCTTCTAATTGTAGACCGAGGCAGCCGAGCAATCCATGAGATACAGCTCCATTTTGATGACTATGCCTATCAATCTCAATCTGGTTTTCCTCTAGGTATATCTCAAGATTCTTAACTAATTTTATTATTTATTTTCCCCCCTTTTGACATGTATATGAATGTGCATTGAAGATGACAAAGTGGCTTGTAAAAACTGATACTGTAGGAATTTCAGTGCTTATTGCAGCAGGGTTCTTGGTTCTTTGGTTATATGCTTGCATTGCTGCAGCATTGATTGGTGCCATTGTTTGATCTGAAAACGTGAGTATTTAATTTGTAGTTTGTTTGTCTATACATGTGGCATGGCCATTTTCCACTGTGTCTCAAATCATGGTGAGTCTTATATATTCTATGTGTGTTTGGGAATGGATAAAAATTTTGATGAAAAGTTGTAGAGAGTAGAAGTTGTCAAATAATGTGATATGATATGGGTAATGATGAGGAATAAATAGGATAAAGTTGAAATAGATAGGTTAGTTGTATTGGTAGTTGTGTAGAAATGATTGAAAAGTAGGGAAATTATATAGAAAAATGTGAAAAAATAATTAAAAAATAGGGTAGTTGTGGATAGTGAAAAGTTTTAACTTGACAACTTTTACTGATTACCAAACACACCCTCTATGTACTTATATGAAACTATGTAATTGAACATATTTTTATAATGGTTCACCCCCAAAAAGAAATCTGGTCTTAAAGAAGCTCATGTTAAGTTTTATGGGGGTTCTATCACTAGTAAAGTCTAGAAGGTTTTCCATGTCCAAAATCCAATGGTTGGATCTTGTTTGTGTTCTCTCAAACTGCAACTGGAATTTATAACAGAATGTGTTAGACTATATGAGAATTTCAGTGGCATTAGCTGATAGTATTGTGTATCATCCTCTATGACTGCTAGGTATTTAAGCTTTCCAGTTTGCCAATTTTATTATTTGTGGATAGCAGTGTCATACCTCAATACCTGTGCCGTTTAAATGTCAGTAAGTTAAGCAAAATCACTTGCTGAAAGTTACTGTGAGAGTTCTAGATGTGACCTTTGTTTGGTGGCCTATGAATAATGAATCAGCTATTTTGATCTGTGGCTTATCCAAATAAATTAGGTGATTGGTTCAATGCCTAGCAGCTCTTATCTTAGGCATAAGTGGGTGCATTTGTATTTAAGGTGTCTGCCTAATTCTTGCTCAAAGAGGTTTAATTCACTACCATAAATCTGTTTGGCATTTATGTAGTAAATTTTGTTTTTTTATGACATCTAGGCTTGCCCCTTTTATCATATCAATTTCCTTCACTTATGATCATGATAGAATAATACCTGTAGAATTTTAGAGCATGTGCTTGTTATGTTTACAGTGGATTTTTGTCAATGTTTGTAAGAGGCTTTTTTTATTTATCTTATCATGGACTTCTTCTTAGGTGTAACTCGCCAGAAAAGTTAAAACACATTACTAAAATAACCATAAGTTAGCTAAGAAAATGCCCAAGCTATCCAAAAATCAAATCCAACTACTGATGAGTCAGGTTTGGATTTTGTCTAATTTGGATGTCAGTGTAGCTTTTATTGTTGTTTTTCCTCACCCAAATATTTCTCCTTTTCCTATATTTTAAAATTCTCATTTACAAGAACCAACTAAATTAAAATGTTTGGCTTTTGGATGTACAGGTTTTATGGATAGGTTGAATGCGTCGGATTCTAGCTATTAACCAGTGAGACTTTCTAGTGGTCAGTATATCCACCACTTTCTTATGCTTTTGTATTTCAATTCATCTTTCTTAATATGCTTCATGTTGCTAATGCAGAACATGACTTTGTAAAGTTTTTCATCGTTAGGTTTTACAAAGAATTCTTTATTTGTTGAAAATACCCAAAGGTGGCACATGGGTTGTTGCTGTTGCCAGTGGCACTGATGGGCACATCAAGGTCCCCGAATCATGCTTACTTTGCATGTTTTGATGATACAAAGAGTGAGCATTTGCTGACTCCTTTGAATTATTAATTTTCAATGATTTTATTTACATGTTAAATGATCCCACAGGTTTTTCTGTGATTTGAACAAATGATGGGTGTGATAACATGTTTATTACTATGCAATCCTCGTTGTTAAGACATATTAACTGTGGTTGCTGGTTGGGATCAATTATAAAGTTTGGAGGAATGGATCATGATTAGCCAGTTCTTTTTGGATTCTATGTAAATTTATGTTTTTTCTTTGTTTTAATTCTTTTTGTGATTGCATTTGACTAATATCTTGCAGGAAAAAGTTGCTGGAGTGTTATTCTTCTAGTATCTTTAAAAGAAGTCAAGATGGTGTTATTGGTCAGTCAATTGATTTTGATCCCATTCTTCCCTATTCGATGGCTTATCAACTAATGTTTTATAATGCTATGTGTACAGGTGAAGCTCACAATAGAAGAACTTATGAATGCTCGGGTGTTTAGTTAGACCGATAATCACCACAACCCAACCAATCTCAAAAGCTAACTTTTTCCCCTCACCATAATTAGGAATTGGATTTTCTTGTCAACAAAGGAATCATTTTCTAGCATAATTTACTTTTCAATTGACTAGTTTTCCTTTGTTTGTCTCCATTGACTAGTTTTCTAGCATAATTTTTTGTTGCAAATCTTCTTTCCTTTTTTTTTTTGTTGCAAAAGGTATAGAGCTTTGATGTAGATTGGAAGGCTCCATGTCACATTCAAAATCTGCTAGGAGTTTCATCTTAGTTATTTGAATTTTTTTATTGTAATCCAGTAAATTTTTCTTTGTAAAATCATGTTGGTATTTGTGAAGAATTTATTTTATTGTATTTTTTGAATTTGTTTATGTTATTTAATTTCTTTATATGTAAAGGAGATTCATTTGTAAATAGAGCAATCACATTAATATAATTTTTTTCGCATTTGGCGTGATTTTTATATTTTTAAAAATTTTGGTGTAATCACATTAATATAATATAGTTATTTAATTTTGTTGCAATAACGGAAACAGGTTGTCACCTGTTCGTCATTGAGGAGCAATCGCAACGAATGTTTTTGCTACGATTCGTTGTTGTTACCCAACTGCAACCTTTTCCGGCAACAAATTTGGCAACAAATGTTATTGTGCCAATATAAATGGCAACGAATTTTTTTCTGGAATTCGTTGCTCTTGCACAATAGTGACGCTTCTTCAGTAAAAAATTTTTCAACAAATGTTTTTGTTGCCAAAAAATGGCAACGAATATCTGGTGTTAGCAACAAAATTTTTTGTTGTCTTTACTAGAATTTCTTGTAGTGTGATGGAGTGAATTTTTTATAAATTATGGAGATATTAAAAATAAAAAACGTTACATAGGGGTTGATTAAAGCACGTGGTACGTATTACAGTCATGATTAAAGCAACCCAACTACCATTGCTTCTCTAATAAAAAAGTTTTAAAAAAATTAAATTATTTATTATCTTTATTAATAAATATTTACATACGAGGTTAAAAATACTTTGATTTGAATCTAATATATATTAAAATTTTAACGCCAAAGAGTGAACTATTACTGCTAAAATTGAAAATTAAATATATGAAATATAATAGGTTTTAATGTATGTAGCTTCAGAGTATCTGTCAACACATACATGTGGATATGGATGAATGTTATAAATGGTTTAAATCTTAAAAAACTTTTCAAAGCATGGGCTGCATCAAATCATTAACATATGTTTTATATGCTTTTGAAAAAATTAATGATTATATAATCATTGTTAAGAGATTTTAGTTTTTTTAACCAAATATAAAAGTTCCAACGAAAATAGTTTTTAAGTAATATGATAAAACAAATAGTATTAAGCAAAATAAATGGTTTATGTTTGAGAATAATTTTAAAATAAAAAGAAATTGCATGCACATGTGCGCGCACCTCGGCCGGCCTGGAAGGAACAACTATATTTGGAATAGCAATGATTCATATTTTATTTTATTTTTTCAAATTTAAAAGAGGGTTTTCCATGTATCCAAGGTTTAGTGAAAATTGCATGTATGTCATGCTTCTCCAAATTTAGATGTTCCTACGAGATTATTTGTTTTGAAATTGTTGGCATATTATTTAGGATTTGGAAATTATTATGAAAAATACTCATGTAAATAAATCAAAGTATAAAATAGAAAAACCTCTAATAGTTTTTTCAAAAATGTTTCTCACACTAAATAGACATATGTAATGTAAAGACTACTTTTACATAATGAATTTTTTGATTTGTAAAATTTTTTTCTTGTATTTTATAATTTTATTTGTGTACCAAGATTTTGCAAATGTGCCTACAAGGTTTAACTAATATTATATCAATATTCCTAATTTTGCCAAAATTAGGAATATGCTCATGAAATTTATATAAAATTGCAAGGTTGTCCTTTCTATTAAGATGTCATTAGACTTTTTTTTTATAAAATGACCATAGTATCCTTTAACCTAAATAATAAATTTATAATTTTTTCAAATATTATATATGTATTTTCTACGAGGGTATTTTACATCACATCTTAACTAGTATTATAGTCGAAACTCTAAGATAATTTTTATAAATATTAAGAGGGAGACAACAAACTCCCAAATATCAAAAGGGAAGGCCACATGCACTCAAATATCACTAAGGAGACACTATCTCCTATAATACAGAGACGAAAACCCATGCAAGACATGCGATTCAAAACCAAGTTGCATGATTGTATAGCCAGTGATTTGACCACTGGAGTAACACCCTAGTGGCTATTATAGACGTATTTGGTATTTCATTATTTTATATATTTTTACATATATATTATTTTAGATTCTTTTACAAATATGCCTAAAATATTTCTACAAATTTCAAGTGTATTAATTGACTTAAAGGACATGATCATAATTTTACAAAAAATTTTAACAACATCCTAACCAAAGGGATACTTACAATTACATGCAAAAATGGTGGGTATATTTGTAATTTCAACAAACTTAAGGACACAAATGCAATATTGGTCAAATCTTGCAAGAATATTTGTCAAAGTTCCTTAATCAAACTTTTTAGTTATGGTTGCAAAAACACTTTAAACTATTTATTTTTTTACAATCATTTGTTTTATTATGCTTCTGAAAATAATTTCATTCAAAACTTGTATTTTCTAACAAAAGTAACATTTTAGAAAATATATAGTGTATGCGTTTAGGAAGTGATAAATTTTTAGATGAAATTTTTTTAACGTAAATATTTTTAAATTTGAAAAAAATAATGTAATATAACAGGAGTAATAATAATGAGTAAAGAGAGTAAAGTTAAAATAGATAAATTATTTCTATAGGTAATTGTGTAGAGATGATTGAAAGAAACGATAATTGTATAGTAAGATCTGAAAAAATAATCAAAAAATAGAGCAAATATGGAAAATAAATGGTTTTGACTTTAAAAAATTTAGTTTGAAAAGTTTGTGTTAAACAAACTCCTTGAATATAAAAGTTTTAAATAAATGTTATTTTTAGAATTATAAATAATTAAATATAGATAAATACGATAGATAGCTTAAACTTTAAAAAATATTTCAAAATAAAAAAGAGCCGGCTGAATCGAATCGTTACCATTGAATTCGCCCCATGTCCTTCCCGTGTCATTCTCTTTGTGGTCCCTTCGAGTTCAAACAGTTTTGGCCCTTGCGCCACTCTCTTGCATCGATGTACAAAAACCGCATGTGGCAGCATCTTATCCAATGAATTCCAAGTATCTCTCTCTTTTTTCTTTCCTTCTTTTTCTTTTTTCAGTCTCTCTTCCAAACCACAGATGTTGAAGCAGGGAAGGTTGCATGCGAGCCCTTGCGTTCGCCCATTTTATAATGCTTTCTCGAGCAAGGAAACACCAATATTCCTGCTCCATGTCAATCGTCCTTCCTATCCTCTTCAATCTGCAAGAAAGACCGGCCACCGGTGGGAAATTACACGTGCTAGAAGGAGAGTGATATACGAAGACGAAGACGAGGAAGACGAGAAGAGCTATGGGCAAAATACGGAGATTGCAATGCTGGAATCCTACAGCGAATCAAAGGCGGATGAGGTCCTTTTGGTGCGAGCGTGGGTGGATGACCATGAAGAAGAAGTGCTCGTCTTCAAGGTATATATTCATTCATTCCTTGCACTATTTCTTTTCGAAAGCGGGTTTGGAATATATCGGGTAGTTTTTTCGTTTTAATCCTCAAACCCCAAATTTTTAAACAAGGATCCAAGACCGAATGGGTTGTGCTTGTGTGCGAACAAAGATCATCTCTCCAATTGCCAACATTTTATTTCTTTTTATGTGCGAAGGGTATTACTATATTTATGACATGACCCACGACCATAGGAGAGTAAGGGATATCTGTGATTCGCTGGCTCGAATGGTACCAGAGCTAGCTAGTCAATTGACCTATAGTTTTGAGTTCGAATTCGATGTGGCCGGTCTTATAAGGTTTGTTAAAATGACTAAGATTTTGCACATGTTTGAAACTAAAAACATACACATACACACATATATATACACGGTCCCGCTTCTATAAAACCCCTTTCTATGTAACCTCCACAATTTTAAAATTTTGACAGTTGATGGAAAATCCACTTTATCCATTGTATTTAACATCATTTGTAATATCTTGGAAGCTCTTTTATTTTTTAAATTTCATTGTATATGGGTCCCATCC
>JAXCLR010010185.1:0-11629 GCA_035584095.1 Annona squamosa | reverse complement strand
TTCCGATAAACAGTTCGGAGTTTCGGATGCATGCCATTTGACAATGATCCACCAAAAATCATAACGGGTGCTTCCGTGATTAACGTTTAATGACGAAGGAATGAGGTTGGACTCCGCTAATTGGCGCATATTTGCCGTTGCAGACGGAGGGCTGATTACCCCAGGATACGTATGAGAAGCATCCGGAAAGTGATAAAACTTGTGTATGATAAATTTTTAATATAAAAATTATCAAAATGAAAGAAACTGATATGATATGATAAAGATAATAATAAAGAGTAAAGAGAATAAAATTAAAATAGATAAATTAGTTGTATAAGTAATTGTATAAAAATGATTGAAAATAAGGTAATTGTATAAAAATATGTGAACAAATAATTAACAAATAGGATAATTATGGAGAGTAAAAAGTTTTAAATGGGCAAGTTTTAGCTTGACATTGTTTGTGTCTAACCAAACATATCCATAATTTCTTTAATTTTTTATTATAATTTTTCTTTATAAATATGTTTTTTAAGTGTATTTAACCATATATCAAGTTTTAACATTTTATAATATTTTTATTTTTATTTTTAAAATCATTAATTTCAAGAGTATTTTTGTCAATCTCACCTCTTAAAAAACACATTTTTAAAAATAAAAATAAATGCATAAAAATATCGTAAAATAATAAAACTTAGTATATGTGTTAAACACAATTAAAAAGATATGTTTATGATATATATATTGTAGAGAGGTTGCATGAGACAAATAGCTTGTAATCAACCCTCTTTACTTGTGTGGGTTCAATTTAAAGTGTGTTCTTCTTCTGTAATATGTGATTATGCTTATGAAAATGAAAATTAAACCCCCCGACAAGCCTCATAAATGTTATTTAAACTAAAATTAGCTAACACACGTATCTGCCTAGCCAAATTAAATCATTTTGAGTGGAATTGAGTTGAAGTGCAAAACCTTTAGATTTTCTTATTCCCCACATCTATTAACTTTTACATAAATCTAAATCTCTTGTTAATAAATCGAAGCTTGTTGCTTTTGTGTTCCTTAGTATTTGAACCATCATTAGGGCTTTGTGGCTCTATTATTTGGAGTGGAATCGGATGGAAATGCAAAATCTCAATTTTCTTATTAATGTACCGTAAGAACATAATTCTTAGTCCCCCCATTTTTATTAATAATTATTTATTAATATGTAAAAGTTCACCTTGTTAGATACTTAAGCAAGGTATACTGAAATTCTAACATCATTATTGTAATGCCCTGGGTATTAGCAACTATATAGCTAGATGATGGTATATATAACATATCCTTAGAGGCTAAAAGATAGTAAAATTTTGGGAATCAAGGGTTGAATATGTGAGTGACTATGTGAATTATAGTAAATGTATTAAAAAATTTTAATTAATGAGAATTAGTGGGGTGAATTTTGAAAAATAGCTTAATAGAAACTTATGATAGATTTACACATGTTTGTTAGGTGATTTTGGATGAATGAGAACCCTTGATTTGATTGAATAATGGATATTTGGGATATGACTCTTACATGTGAATTTTAAACTTGAAAAAGGGTTACAACTTAGATTTGACTAGATTTGAAAGATGTTTAGTCATGGATGAGATGCTTGACATATTTGTAATTGATATAGATGATTATGGATGAGATTTAAATTATAGATTTGATAGAATGATGAAAATATAGCTATTTGTGTAGTTAAGCCCAAAAGAACTAAGATAGTCAAATTGATTGACAATAATTTATAGGATTCATAATTTGTGTGAAAACGATTCTAAACATGCTTAAAATGTGTTTAAGATGTTTTAGAATGTAATTAATACGGTAATTTTGAAAATTTAATTGTTTAGTGGTTAATTGTGAGAATTCAGTGAGAAATGAACTTGATGGAAAAATTTTCAAAAAGGACATAGAACGTGATCATTTTTAGCATGGATAAGATGCTAGATGGATGTGTGATATGTGAAAAGTAATTTTGAAGGCATTAGAGATGATAAACGAAATTTGAGCAAATGAGACCCGTTATAGAGGCAAAATGGTTAAATAATTGAGTTAACGGGTCAAAATTTTATAAGACATGTTTTGAGCAAATAAATAACATAAATGTGATAATTTGATGATAAGATATATATTCACATGATTGGTTTGATATTAGAAATGTTTTGATATGTCATCACTACTTATCTTGTGAATGAGTAAAAGTTATCAATAAAACTATATGGTAAAATACATGCCAAATTTTGTGGTGATGAAATTTTGAGCTGAAATTTGTGAAGAGATATTACTTAAAGTTAGGAATTTAACACAAAAAAAATCATCTTAATTGAAGTTTTCTATAGAAAGTTATAAGTAAAATAGTGCAAGGTAGCTGAAATTGGGCTGTTCATTGGTCAACACGAGCTAAACCATATTATTTTCAAAGCGACATGGCCCAGACCATGTTACTTGTTGTTTTAAATGTGGGAGTCAACTCGTACCCATTTCATGTCATTCCTTTTTCTTCTTTCTCCCCATGATCTCTCTAAACTCATGAAAAATCACTTAAAAGTACTTCGATTCATGTCATTTTTGCATCAAGGAGAAAGCTCCGAGTTTAGAAGATCTAGAAAATTTTTGGGTAAAATTGAATTTGAGGTAAGTAGATTATTTTTTTTGAATCAAAGCATAGATTTGGGTTAAAATCATGATATTTTTGTGATTATTTTGTAGGTGTCATGTTTGTTTTTATGATTTGGACGAATTGTTAAGGTATGAGGCTTGTGTAGAGATTGAAGGGAGGTTGCAAATTTAGATTTTTTGATGGAAATAGATGTAAAGGACGAAATGAAAGTATTTTTGAAAGTGATTTGTTATGGTATTATTATATGTTGAGTGGAATCCTTGAATTTTGAGTGAGTTTAGTCTAATTTTGATATGTTGCATATAAGATGTTTGTTAAAATACCTAAGTGAGGCTTAATGTCTAAATACCATGTATACGGATGTATAGAACCTTAATAACATAATAATGTATTGCAAATGCTTGAAGTCATATGTGATTCTGAATTATTTGGAATGAAACTTGTGATAGACTTGATGAATATGGGTTGTATGAATTGAAATGAGGCTTGAACTTTGTGCTTGAATATATGATTGGATGTATGTTAGAATTCAAGATGAATTAATGTAAGCTATGTATTGGATGGATTTCAAGATAGTTTAGTATGAGTTTTTGCATGCCGCATATTGATTTGATGAATTGGGGCTAGGTCCTTTGAAAATGGTTTGGTATTGTTGGCTATATATTTGTATATAGTTTTGATAAACCGATGGTGCATGGTTTGAAATGAGCATACGACATGATTTTAGCATGAGCATAATGCATATGACATGAGTGATGTATGTGCATAGTTTGGATAGGGTTGTTCATGGTCCTTTATTAATACGAGGATAGGTTGTTCATGGCCCTTTATTAACATAAAATAGGTTGATCATGATCTTTAATGGACATAAGGTTGGTTTGTTTCATGTGTATTTGTGGCATAACATGATTGTATGAGGCTAGTAAGAGCCTAGTGTTTGCGTTGCATGTACTGACATGACATACATGATTGGTTTAGCATGAATTTACCGTTGACTTTATCAACCACACCTACAACTCATTTATTTGTTTTTGATATTTTAGCAGGATGGGCATTGCAAGTGCCTAGCTATGAGCTTGAGCTGAGTCATGTTGATTTCAAATTAAGGTAGATTATGGTAGGCGTAAATTATATAGTTTTGGATTGTAATATTTGAAATTAATTTATATATGAGCTATACATGTATGTGTATTATATGATGAGTAATGCGCTGTATATCATACATTGAGATGTGGTCGTATAGCTTGTTGAGGCCTTATTAATGCGTTTGGAAAGTGTAAACTTGTATTTTACTTCTGTTAAGATGAGAATGATGGAAATAATTGTAGTTTAATTAGTTTTTGCTATCATATGTTTAATTGATGGATTAATTGTGGATATCTATGACTGTCACACGTAGATTTTTATATACATGAGATCATTTACTTTTGAAATTATGATAGATTCTGAGGACATGCTATCAGATCTCTATTATGGCAACCACCAGCGAGGTGCTACAATTATGCTCAACCAAGCATCAATTAGGGTGAGAATAATATTAGCTAATTAAATATTAATAAAAATGAGCCACTTCTATTCATGCAGAATACACATAAACTAAGAGGTTACACACTTTAAACCGGGTTTACTTCAGAGGAAAATGAGAAAAAATATCGAGTTAAAACTTTTTATTCTCCGTAATTACCTTATTTTAAAATTATTTATTCACATCTTCTTATACAATTACTTATTTTCTAATTATTTTTATACAATTATTCATACAACTAACCTATCTATTTTAACTTTATTCTCGTTATATCTCATCATTTCCTCTACCATATCATATTATTTATTATTGATTTAATAACTTATACCTCATCATTTTTTTTTATCATATCATATTATTTATTATTGATTTAATAACTTGTAGACAAAAAAATTTTCATATAAGAATATTATCACTTCTAAAACACACCCTTTATATCCAAATATGAATTTTTTTTATCAAAATATATCAATAATTTTATACACAAATAATAGAAGTAAGATTTGTATCAAAAATATCAATTTTTTATCCAAACATATCTTTTTTCAAATAATGCGCCACGTGAGAATTAATATTTCTATTTGATACTTGGGAGTTCTTCACACAGAAACGTTTTCATTAGGATTACAATGAAAATGTTTCATTTTGTTTTAAATATAAAATAATATAAATTTATAAATCTAACTAACTTATCGTGATTAATGTTACTTAATAAGACAAAACTATTGGTAGATTTGACTGCACAAGTAACAAAAATTTAGCTGAAGAATGAAATAAATTTGTAATTCACATGATATTTTATATCTTAAATCAATAATATTAATCATGATGAAATAAATTAAATTTCATAAATCCATCATCTAGAAATATAAAATAAAACTTCCGATGTAGAGTTAATGGAGACGATGGCCACCTTCAAAGGTGGAAACACTGGGTTTGGGCCCCACTGTGATTTTTTTAGATCTAAACTAACCAATATGTCGGAATTCTAATGCGACATGTTTAGTCAAGGAAACAGAAAAATTCGCTATAAGTAATCACTATATGCCCTAAAAATAAAAGCAATTTACAAATAAACCAGCTAAAACTTTTAAATCAAAATCTATATTTTTCAGACAATTTTCTTCATAATATTAAGTTTTATTTCAGAAAAGATGAATGGTCCTGATTTTTTATAAAAATCACATCAGTAGACCCTTAATCAAGCATCTAAACTTTTATAGAAAGTCCAACTGTTATACCTTTCAATTATTTCTTCATAATTACATATACAGTTAACTTATATATTTTAAAGGTATGTTTGACAATGGTTAAAAAAGTCAATTTAAAACTTTTCTCTTTCCACAACTATTATATTTGTTAATCATTTTTTTATATTTTCCTATACAACTACCCTACTTTTCAATCATTTCTACACAACTACTTACACAACTAACCTATCTATTCTAACTTTATCATCATTACTACTCATCATTACCCTTATCATATCACATACAACTTTTACTCTTCAAAGCTTTTTATCAAAAGTTTTACCCATTCCCAAGTACACCCCAATTTTATACTTTTTACCTGTCATCATATCATATCATATCATATCATTTTCTATCAATTTAACAATTTTTATATTAAAATTTTTTATCAAAATATTTTACCGCTTTCCGAATACACTTTAATGTCCAGCTTGATTGATGGCACTGTGCATTGTGCATACGTGTGGACCGTTGGGGTTGTGCTGGCTGGGCAGCACATGGGTCAGGAGGAGAACGCACGTGGGCAGTGAGCTGGCCCTCTCGTTGGCTTGGTGCAGTGAATAAGTGTCCTTCAGTAGTTAATAGCTTCTGTAGATGTACAGATCAGTAACTTCCTGAACGAAATGCAAGGGAGAGAAATATAAAAGGTTGATTACAAGACTATTCTACCTATTTTTCTAATCATTCTCTTATTTTTCAAAACAATATTCATTCCATTTCATTCCCACCATTTACATCTTACCCAGCAGTCACCTTAATCTCATTCCACTTTGCCCCTTTCAATAATATTAGGATTTGCCGTTGGTTCCTATTACTTGACGTGTATCATTTTAAGTTTTTAACGTTTACAGATGAAAAATTCCCACGATACCCGAGGCAAAGGAGACAAAACTGTTACGATTTTCGAACTTGGCTTCTACAGTTTTTCTGCATTTGCTGTCCACCTGACTTTTGACATTTTTTATTGATGGGTATATCTACACATATTTTAACTAAGTGTATTTTTTTTATAAAAAAAAAATCTTTTCAACCTAAAATTTTTCAATTTAAGGATGCGTTTGAAAAATAATAAAACTTTTGATAAAAACTTTTTAGTGCAAAAGTTTTTGAAATAAGAAAAAAATGTAATATGATAAAGATAATGATGATGAGTAAAGTGAATAAAATTAAAATAGTATTTAGATTTATGAGTAATTGCGTAGAAATGATTGAAATATATAAGAAGAAACGAAAAAAATAAAAAATAAGATAATTATAAAAAATAAAAAGTTTAGATTGAAAAATTTTAGTTTGAAGGGTATGCTTGTTTACACACAAAAAATTTTCAATCCAAGGGGACATTTGGTAATTTAAGGCTGTGTTTGGAAAATGATAAAATTTTTAGATGAAGAGTTTTTGATATAAAAGTTTTTGAATTCAAACAAAACAATGTGATATAATTGGGAAAATGATGAAGAGTAAAAATAATAAAGTTAAAATAGATAAGTTAGTCGTGTGAATAGTTATATAAAAATGATTGAAAATAGAGCAATTATACAGAAAATACGAAGAAATAATTTAAAAATAAAGTAGTTATGAAAAATGAAAAGTTTTAGCTTGACATTTTTCGTTATTGCTAAATAGACCGTAAATTTTGTAGGGATTGTGGAATAGGGTGAGAAATTAGAAATGATATATTTTAAAAATTATGCGATTGATTTAAATTAATAGTGGTAAAGTTGGAACAAAAAAGCTTGTTGGAAAGTAGTAGTTAAAAAAACGATTGGAATATAGGTAAAAGCAAAAAAATATGATTATTAGTTAATTAATTATTGGCCTTGGAAACTATGCCCCCACATATTTCCATCCCACCCCACGGAGCCATTTAACAAACTTCTCACAAAACCATTCAATCTAAAATTTTCCATTTTCTATAATTATTATATTTTTAATTATTTTTCACATCTTTCTATATAATTATTCTACTTTTCAACAATTTCTATCCAACTACTCATATAACTAACCAATCTATTTTAATATTATTTTTTTTGCTTTACATCATTACTCATATTATTTCATATTATTTGCTTTAATTTCAAAAACTTTTACACTAAAAATTTTTCATTTAAGAATGTATTTAAGAAGTGATAAAACTTTTGATGAAAAATTTATGTTATAAAAGTTTTTGAAATGAAAGAAAATGATGTGATATTACAAGATTACGAAGAGTAAAAAGAATAAAGTTAAAATATTTAAACTAGATTTATAGGTACTTTTGTAAAAATGATTAAAAAATAGGATAGTTGTGTAGAAGAAAGTAAAAAAATGATTAAAAGATATGATAGTTGTGGAGAGTAAAAAGTTTTTAGATGAAAAGGTTTTTAGGTAAACAAATATGCCATAAAAGTTTTATTACTTTTCAAACACATATAAAATGTTTTTGGTGGAAACAAACACTCTTTAAAACTTTTCAATCTCTATAAATATCTTATTTTTAATTATTTTTTACATTTTCCTGTGCAACTAACTTATTTTTTAATATTTCTTTACAACTATCCGTATAAATAATATACGTATTCTAATTTTATTTTCTTTACTTTATGCCATGACGTATATCATATTACATTATGTTCTTCTAATTCAAAAACTTTTTTATTAAAAATTTTTCATCTAAAAATTCTATTATTTCCTAAATACATCCTAAATAAATAAATAATAGCTGGTTTGATATCTAACACTTATTGAAATTGGGGCATCTAGACTTATGGGAAGCAATGGGAACTCCAAAATTTCAACCTAAAGGCAATATATCAATTGCTAGTGATTATGAGTTTTGACTATAGTTTCTCTGGCGTAGCTAGCTGACTATCAGTCTTCTGTCGAATTATCTTTTAAACTTTAGGATGTGTTTAGAAAGTACAAAACTTATAAATAAAAAGTTTTTGGTACAGAATTTTTCAAAATAGAGAAAACGATATGATATGATAGAGTAATAATAAAAATAAAGATAATAAAATTAAAATAGATAGGTAATTTATATGATTAAATATGTAGAAAAGATTGAAAAATAGAATAATTATATATAAAGATATAAAAAAATATGACAGACACTAAGAGTAAAAAGTTTGGTAAGAAAAGTTTATAGTTTAAAGAGACACACCCTTTAGTATATAATATATTTTATATCAAATATAAATAAAAAAATCTGATTAGATAGTTGAAGTGGACCCAAATAATTATATATATACTTTTGGATTTGTATATATGCGCCATGATAACCCATATTACAGATTTACAGTCAAAGACATTCTCAACGGAGAAAATTTTCTTTATAACACCCCACACGGGGGGAAGAATTTGCAAATACCCTTACATAAGGAGGGAAATTAGGAAAATTTTCACTCCATGTCAGAGAGAAGAGAAGGTTGGAATGCTTGACTAGGCAACATAAGCCCGCGGGTCTTACCAGCAAGGCAGGCCTCTAGTGGAAATAATTATATTTAAGGCTATTGCAATGCATTTTTTTCCCTCGTAAACCGAAGATCCCCAGTACATGCATACATGTCGTTTCGGTGAATTTTTTTCCAAATCAAAATAGAATATCAAATAAATTTTAAAAATTAGAAAATTTTATTATAAACCGAAGATCTAAGCCAACACATCTATTAAACGGAGCACATTTTGTAGTATGCTATTACTTGAGACTTTGATTGAAATGATCTTGATATTAAGATAAGTAAAAATATTAACCATCAAAGTGATCCAAAATGGGGTAGCAACACCACAATATTGAAGATATCATGGTGTTAAATTTTTGTTCATGTCACTAATTTTAGATGAACATGCAATTAACGGAAGACAACTCTAAAACAAGAATAATAAGGTAAATGTCACTATCCCCTGTGAACTTTGAACCTCCAATACTACACACTTTTAAGTCATTTACATTAACCACTTAGTTATCATCATTTCCGCGTACTAACCTTATTTTGCGCTTAGCTTGATAATGAAACAAAATTCAATTCACTTGATCCATTTAGAATCAATTGGTTAATTATAAAATTGGGTTTCATTTAATAAAAAATAGGAGTAATCCTGCTAACTCGGGTTAAATAAATGCTCTACTTATCTCGCTTCGAAAAATTCATTTACTACAATTTTTTTTTTTACTTTTTTCTTCATACACTTGTTTATATAACTGTATTTAACATATAAACTAAGTTTTACTATTTTTGGATATGCGTATATATTTTTCAAAGATTTTAAAAATCCATATATGTATTTAAAATACTTTTATATTTAAAAATCTAAAAAAATATATACACGTATCCAAAAATGATAAAACTGAATTTATATGTTAAACACACTTAGATAAACAAGTGTATAAAGTAAAATAAATAAAAAATATTATAAATGAGTTTTTTAAGATGGGCTAAGAGGGATATTTGCTTAGCTTGGGTTAACAAGATCATTCTTCAATAAAAAAAGCTAAGGACTTGTGTAAAAGATTTATGAATCAACATAATAAATAGTTCAATTTATATATGTAAGTATCAAAAATTGTAAATCATATGTCTTTCAATTTATATATTTTTATCAAAATTGTAAATTAAATGTCTATGTCGTCTAAAACATCATTATTAGGTAGATAATTAATTTTATAAATTATTATTACATTATAATATATTGCATTAAACCCTTTTAAAGTAGTTACAACCTATCTAATAATTTGAGTAAAATGACTTTCAGCACCATGCTAAAAGGAAATGTGTTAAACATTATTGATAGGATTTTCGTTTAATCATCAAGGTGGACCTAAAAGGTGGGCCTAAAATGAGGGTTGCCACTAAAATCTTCAAACACATTAGAATCGAAGCATATCCCATGATTGAATACATTCGAGTCTACGTAGATCTCTATGCAATCTCTTTTTATTTAAAAATATTTTTTAGAATAAATTCTATATATATCTATGAATTTTACCTTTAATTCGACTTGTGCTTATAAATTTTCGAAAATTCCAAATAAAAGTATATATTTTATTTAAAATTTTACTTATACAAATCACAAGTGACCATTAGCTCCTTATGAAATGATGAAAATATCCATTCTTAATTATGATTATATAGTTGAAAATCACATTCGAATAAATTTTAAACATTTCTACAAATACAAAATAATATATTATTTAAATATAAATTTTTTAGCTTTAAGCAAATCAATATCAAGGTATATTAAGGCTTAGACATATTTGACATTTTACAAAGGTGCTAACAGGCCCTTTAATGGATCTCTAACAATGTAAATATAAATAAAATTTTAGACAAAAAATGGATATATTTGACATTTTTAAAAATTTGTGGGTGTAATTGGAATTGTATGTAATATTTATGAATATATGTGGAATTTGTCTATTTTTTAGAAAAACTAATTATTACGTATAATGTATGCATTCATTTACAATTTAAAAATTACACATATTGAATACTTTTATATGCCGTATGTGGGATCCCTCTTTGATGCAACAAGAATTCCAATGAAGATTTCACATTAGCCTCTTGGACGCGGCACACTTTGATTTAAAATCCAAATTCAAACAGTCACATTGTATAAAACCATTTATTTTATCATGAGATCAATATTTACAATCAGAGAATCTTGTGCCTTTTTTGATAATCTGGAATCTGTAGTCTTAAATATAAAATTATGTATAAACTGTAAAATACAATTAAATTTCTTCACAAATGCATTAAATTTTACAGTAATTTGTAAAATTATTTATCATCTACGTAGAAAGAATATTTTAGACAGTTTATTATTATTATTATTATTTTTTATGTACAACTCAAACCAAGTATATATTTCCAATCTTTTAACTTTAGGGCGTTTAAATCTAACAATGTCACTAATTGAGAAACTCAAAGCGCCCACTTCATGCGCTACACTGAATATTTTAGATAATTTAGATATTCAATTAATAATTTTTGAAATTAACGTGTAAATTAAATAGTTCTATTATTCGATAGCGTTAATGCATATCTCGATTCGGATAAAACTTAATTTTTTAGTTAAATAATCCTAAATATAGTAGGAGATTGTTTTCTTTATCAAGGTCCGTCAAAACATGGGGATTGGTGGGGGTAGATGCGAGTACCACAGAAGTAGCCTCCTATGCATATATTATATTTTTTCTAAAATTAATAGTCATATATTAACTCACAAAAGATACTAAGCTTTTCAAA
>JAXCLR010010184.1:0-11634 GCA_035584095.1 Annona squamosa | reverse complement strand
AATAATTACAAAATTACAAATGTCGAAATGACGCGTATATGGTCGAAATGACGCGTATACGGTCGGGGTTCCACAGTGTACTAGAATTTACTATATTATTTTTTGTGGTCTTATATGCTTTAACCAGGGTTGATGAAAAAGGACCTTTTACATGGAGGATCAATTCGTTGTTCAAAGCTCTTTGATAAAAGAAGTGTGTCAAAAGCCATATGAATTGGCTTTTAAATATAATCTCATTACGATACCCTCAAAGTAATGATTATACCAGAAAACACTGACAAGTTAAATCCTACATGCTTGTACACAAGCATCTCAAAATGATTAAGAACTTTCTTGAGCTTAAGTAAATAAGGGGAGAACTTGTAATGGTACGACATAAGTATACCAAGGTTGAATTTCCTACCCAAACTATGTAATAAGGAAAAGAAAAAAAGCATGTAGTTGAGACATGACAAAAATGATAAAAGCGCATACAAAACTGTTTAGTAAATGCTTAGAAGCATTCTTTTTCCATGACTGGAAAGGGAAAAAAAGAAAATTAAGGAGGATTGAAGTGAATCAAGTAAGCAAGTTACAAATCCCAAGTAAATTATATAAGAATTCTCGATGTTGCAATGGTTTTTCAATGATATCAGTCATGTGTTGTTGATGTTTTGAGTGTGCAGGTGAATTTCATATTTTGATTATTGTTTGCATATGTGGATTTTCGATGTATGTATCTCTAGCTTGAGTATGCTTGTAAGGTAACAATTCTTTGGTTGGATTAGACACGTATAGAAAGGGTAACTAAATGCTTTTGTAAGTATAAAACTTATTATCATCAGATGAATCATCGGATGAAAGATGATTTTGTGTGATATCAAACCCAGAAGTCATGTAGGTGTCCATCAAGGTTGTTGAATAGGATCACTGTCTTTCCTTAAGGATGCCGAGACGTTAAAGAATCAAAATGGTTCAATGGTGCCTTTCTTTGTAAAGGTTCTGAATAATGATCACTTCATAAATGTCACTTATCCCACAAGTTATAAGTACAAGTTACTCTCACATCTTGTAGTTAATTAAGCTTGTGGGCACGTGCTAAGCTTGAATGTGTTAGATTGTTTGATGTGATAGGTAAATTGATATCGCACAAGATTGTATGCTTAAGAGATGAGTGAGCTTAGGAACATGTAACATGTACTTAGATCATGTTGAAATACACTTAAAGGGATAGGAATGAATGGCTGAATAAAATATTGGATAACATAGATTATGTGATGTTTATCCAGTTCATAGAAAAGGATTCACCATTTAATGATAGCCAAGTCTTCACTCAGATATCCTAAATATAGACAGTATGCTGCCAAATTTCAGACATGAAGAATGTAACTAAGGTAAAAAAAAAATAAAAAAAAATTTAAATTGGTTTTAGACACATTACAAAAGCTTTTACTTGACTAAAGAGTGAAACTTTTGTTGCATTCACAAACTTCACCCCTCAAAAAAAATTCATGAAGTAAAGTTTATGTTGTGACACGTCCATTGGTCGCGGGCATTACATTGTTACGGATGGCTTGCCCTACATTCTCACACAAGTTATAACATAAATGACTGCAACAATGGCTAACACAGGTCTATTCTACACCATAAATTATGCTGATTGTTTGACATTTGACATCAATCGAGCATGGTCATATTATAATCAAAAGAGGAGATAGAGGCAAAAGAATGATTTTACTTCAATTTCTACTAGATGAGTAGATAGTGAGAGTAATGTTAAATAGGTTGCAACAAAAATGTTTTTCTAACATATGCAAACTATCTTTACATGTCTTTTAAAAACCACTTTGTCAACATTTTTGATGGTTTACTTTATTCCAAACAGTTTTCATATTTAAGTTGTTTGTCATGTAAACTGCTTGGTGCCAAGAGATCGAAATCTATACTTCAAATGGAAATCGTTGCCATATCCTCCAATTTCTAAGTATTGAACAGTGTTTTGATTAAGACAACCCGTCAAACAGAACTCAAAACAATTGATCTGTGCAGTAAGTTCAGAAATTTAGGTGATTGGCCCTCAAGCAGTTATAGTTATATATGAATTAAAATAGAAATTTTAACAAGCTTTAAATTTCTGCCTTTGGTATGATGATGCGGTTCTTGTTAACGATCCTTTGATCACCTAGTGACAAATAATATGTTATGCCAAACTACCGCACCTTATTTGTGTAAAACCACGGGAGTGTCATTAGGAATCCATTAACATCAATATCAAATTATATGGAATCACATTAAAACTAACAACTAATTATAGCGTAGAAGAATGGTGAAATGGGCCGAATCCACAGAAAGGCAAATAAAGTTTGAATTATTTGAAAAAGAAAAATTTCTTCAACTAAATTGTCTAAGACAAACTTACAACTGAAAATTGAAACGCAATAAAATTGTAATTAAGTATTAAAATGCAATAAAAATAACTATAAATAAAATGTAACTAAAAGCAAATAAAATAAAACCTAAAATTAACTAATCAAAAAGAGAAGAAAACAAATCTGGATGGCTTGCGCGCGGAAGATATCCTCCCCCCTTGAAGTATCTCCAAACTCGTGAACTTCAACTTGAAAGCTTGGATTGAAAAATTGATACCCAAGAGCTTGTACCCACCCCCTTTTATAAGAGCTGGGAACCGCAGGAAGTAAGAAGCCCAAAAGAGACGGACTGTGCGTGCTTCTCTATTCAAAGAAATGTTTACTCACTGTTGCTTACTTCGGACGGCTTGGATGATTGCTGGACGCTGGGGACTTGGAAATTTTCTGCTGCAATCTGATAGCAATGGAATTGTTGCTGCAGCTGTGCCGTCTTGGACGACTTGGATTTCACAGCTGGAATAGAGGGGGCCACAAGCATCATAGATACCAAATCTAACATGGCCGTTGGAGATGTGTTTGAGGCCTTTGAATCTTGCTCCCGATTGTATGAATTTAAAGAAGAAATCATAGCCGGACTTTGAGGTTTTGCTTGGCCAACGACTGGGTTGGTGTTGATCGATCAAGAGCCACTCATTGATGTAGGATCTGAGATGGGAGTTAAGATGGGTGAAGAGGAAAAATCGTTCCTGCCATGGCTGGAATTTCTTTTAGAAGATGGCAATTTTTGTAGTCCAGCGGACTACTCTAGTACATACACATGTATCAGATTTTAGCAACGCAATTTTTTTACAATTCAGATCCAAAAGTCCCCCAAAACATTTAAACAAAGGATCTAAAATATCTCAATGACTTAACCCAAAAGTCCCTTTTTGTCGAATGCAATTTTCATATTCAAATGGGTGAAAACTAATAGAAAATATGTTGTTATCACTTATCCCGTCACTAATCCGTGCCTCCTCACTTGCAGAAAGTGGCCTCAGATGCATCTCAATAAAAATGAGGAAACATAAAAGAAAGCCAACAATGAAGAATTTGCAATACAAATGGATGGAACCATCAATGTAGGTTGAAATTGTTTAATTTTTGTTTTCTTGGCTCCTTTAGACAACTTATTTCTCATTATTTTCTTTTTGTGTATGGATTATGTATG
The DNA here is from genome assembly GCA_035584095.1 of Annona squamosa. Classification (NCBI taxonomy): domain Eukaryota; kingdom Viridiplantae; phylum Streptophyta; class Magnoliopsida; order Magnoliales; family Annonaceae; genus Annona; species Annona squamosa. Next base: position 8,076 of record JAXCLR010010184.1, on the reverse strand, counting down.
TAGTTGAGGTGACGTACCTTAAAACTTCTCATTTTACATGCTCATTCACTTTTACTATATTTGAACAGGAACTATATAGGTGCAGCCACAAAAGCCAAAAAGGGCAAATATAGTGAAGATATAAGAAGATGTTGACTTGTTTATTGAAAGACCCTCAAGTATTAAGACATTTAAATTTTCTGATCATGTTGTTAGTGTAAAATGTATTTGTTTTTTAAAAGTGTTTAGCTTTATCGTCCATCGCATGTTGTAATTGATGACAAATATTGTAATTAATAATAATAAATTCGAGGGCATGATTGTAAAGTCCATCCCCTGTAGGTACGACAGACATCAACGGTGTGCTCGGACCTGGGCAACGGTAGCCGAAGATGATAAGGGAGATCGGAAGAATCTTTTTAGCAGGTAGTAGCAATCGATCAGGGGATTTCGTTACACGGGCAAGGAAGGAACGAAACAAAGAGGTGGTCACGAGCCCAAACATTGGGACGCTGCTTGGAGAGGAACTCCAGACACTGGCGATATCTACCACAGCGCTAAAGAAGATTTCCCCGGGACCAGATGTATCGATCCTTTGCTCGTTGTGGTCGTCCAAGTTGTATAACAAAGAGGTTTTCAAATCTATAATGCGTAGACTGTGGAGGCCGAAGAACTCATGCCGATTTAAGGAGGTGGGAGAAAACCTGTTTCAAGTACTCTTTGGGGAGTTGGAGGATAAGGAACAAGTCGTTAATGGCTGTCCATGGTTGTACGAACGACAGCTAGTGCTAATTTTAGAGCTGAAAGAAGAAACAGACATTGCACATATTGTGCTTGTGAAAACGCCGATAAGACTGCATATCTCTAGAATCCCCTATATTATCGACAAATCCATATTAGGGACACACATTGGTACATCTTTCGAAAGATGCACAGAAATGGAGGTAACAGAAGCTGAAATCAGGATGAAGGTGACCGTTGATTGCAGAAAGCCTGTTAGAAGAGGCATGTACATTCAAATAGCTTCCCAACAGAAGCAATGGCTACCGTTTCAGTATGACAAGTTGCCGTTGTTTTGCTATATGTGTGGAATTATGGGACACATTCATAAGGAGTGCAATGTAAGTTCAATGCTGCAACAGCAACTGGCGGAAGAGGAAATGCCATACGGCATTTGGCTGAGAGCAAGAACCAAACATTTAAAACCAAGGTTTGATGTCCACAATGCCAATAGAGCTGGACCTGTTAACTACCTTGGTGTTACTGAGCGATCACAGGAAATCCAACAGAGGCTGCAACGGGAATCGAAGGTGACAGACACGTAGTTGGACGGGAGGGAGAAATGGAAGAGAGTAGCCAACAGCTGAGCTCCCATCTCTCACTACAGCCTCCTCCTTGCGTCATGCAGGAGGTCCAGGTAGAAGAGGTAGAATTATGGAACCATGATGGAAGAGGCAGACTCGAGAACGTCCAACACATCTAGTCAGCGCTGGAGGAAGGCAATGTGAGCCATCAGCCTTCGGAACGGTGGCATGCCGTCTACAACACAAAACCAGTCCTCTCCTCACAAGGGATGGATAGCAATGCAGGGGGTGGACAACTGGAATCGAGATTGCACTCGATCCCAGACGGGGCAAGACCTGTTGAAGCGCAAATGAGGATGAGCACTAGATACTGTTAATGGCAGATTAGTGGTCATTGCAGGACAGAGTCAACCAACGCAGGAGGCAAGCTTACGACCATCCAAGAACAGATTCAGTCATGGCGAGAGACAGATTCTTGGCATTCCAATGGAGGAGGCAGAATCAATCATGCTAAACAGCATCAGCCAGTGATGGAGGCTGATTTAGCCAATCTAGAAACTGAAGTGAGGCCATAAGAACTCGCATCCCCAAAACTCAAGAAGCCCATGGAGAGGAGACCTGCTGTAAACACCACGAGGTCGGGCTTATCACCATCAGTGCGAGACAATAGTGCAGGGGGTGGGAGGCAATTCAGTTGTGACATGGGGCAGCTGGAATGGGGAGTGCTCCCATACTCAGAAGAGGCTGTCTCTATAGAAGCACAACTAGGGATGGAAAAGGAAAATGAGAAGCTGGTTAACCAGCTGGCTGAAAGGGTGGATGAGGGGCTAATTGAAGTACAGATCGGGCTAAGGGAGGAAAGATATGGGGTTGGGCGGAGTCCTTCGAGACCTACGGAGAAGAAAGGAAAATGGAAGAAGAGGGTCAGATCGAGGAACGTAGAGGAAGCATGGGATCTACCAGAAGTTCAAATGCAAGATTAGCAGAAAAGGGGTAGATCCTGCAATGGGAGAGTACAAGGGGAAGCACAGAAACGAAGGAGGTTCTACGGGAACTTGGAAATGGGAGAGGCGGAGGCTGCGGTAAGCTCACAGCCCCGCCTCATCTAACATGGCCCTACTTGCTTGGAACTGTCGAGGGCTTGGGAACCCTCGGGCAGTTCGGTCTCTTCTTGACCTAGTTAGGAAAAAAGCTCCCTGTTTGGTCTTCCTATGTGAAACTAAATGTCATTCCCAACAGATGGAAGGAATTCGAAGAAGACTCAATTTTGATGGGTGTTTTGCTGTCGACCCCCAGGGTAGGAGGGGAGGGTTGACACTATTATGGAACAATAACATGGAGGCTGCTATCAGGAGCTTCTCTAACAACCATATTGATGCAACTGTTTGTGGCTAGTGGTTTACGGGGTTCTACGGACACCCTCAAGCTCATCAGAGACACCACAGCTGGCACACTCTCACACATCTAAGCTCGAAAGGCTCCGACCCTTGGCTTGTAATCGGGGACTTCAATGAGGTAACAGACCATACTGAATACAACAGCGAAAGACCCTGGCCCCAGGCCCAAATGGACCGCTTTCATGATGCCTTGGATCGCTGCAATCTCATTGACTTGGGCTATAATGGTGCGCCAATGACATGGACAAAGAACAAAAGAGGTCAAGACAGAGTCGAAGCGAGATTGGATAGAGGCCTGTCCACCCTATCCTGGCTTAACCTGTTCCCTCATGCAAAAATTATCAATTTACAGGCTCCAACTTCCGACCATTGTCCATTATTACTTGTTCTTAAGCCCAATCGAGAGAGAAGAAAACCGCCAAGTGATTTTCGCCATGAATTATTTTGGAACAAGGACGAAGAAGCTACAAGGATTGTTAACCAAGTCTGGGAGACTCAGCCTATGATGGACATGACTATTGATAAAGAGATATGTTGGAAATCGGAGCGGACTGCATCGGAACTTTTCATATGGAATCGAAGGAGAAGGGGAAATATCAGGAGGAGGATTGAACAGAACCAAAGGAAGGTCGAAGCCCTTTCTTGCGAGAATCCGAGCGACCGTAGAGATGCAGCCATACAAAAACTCAAACTCCAGATCAATCTTTTATTGGAGGATGAAGAGCAGCTATGGAGGATGCGAGCCAAGACCCATTGGCTTCGGGAGGGTGATAGGAATACTGGTTTCTTCCATCGGGCTGCATCCAGCAGACGTCGAGCTAATACCATTGAGGTGTTAAGGGACCAGGATGGCAAGTGGATTCGGGAGCAAGACAAACTTTTGGACTTGGCGGTCAGGCATTTTAAAGAGGTTTTTTCATCCTCTTCTCACTCTGAGGCGCCTTGGGTGGAGTTAGTCATTAATAGAAGAATCTCCAATGATCAAAGGCAATAGCTTACTAGGCCAATTCTGACTGAGGAAGTAATCAAGGCAGTTAAAAGCATGGGACCCACCAAGGCACCTGGACCAGATGGGCTATTGGCAGGGTTTTACCATCAGCACCAGAATAGTGTGGGGAATCATATTACCAAGTGGTGCAGGACTTTCTTTGAAGAAAGGGACCCAGACTAATTGCTGAGGCTTATAAGGGCCCTCAACACCACCACACTGATCTTAATCCCGAAAAGGGAGGAAGCCCACTACCTTTCTCAGTTCCGGCCGATCAATCTTTGCAATGTGATATACAAAGTCCTGGCAAAAGTCCTCACAATCGACTCAAGATTGTTCTCCATGGTGTCATTGGGGAAGAATAGAGCGCCTTCGTCCCGGGACCGCTGATTACGAACAACATGCTTATTGCATATGAAGCAATCCACTCTATTCGCAGGAGGAAGATGGGGCGAAAGAACGAGATGGCGATCAAGTTAGATATGTCTAAGGCTTATGACAGAGTAGAATGAAATTTTCTTAAACAGGTTATGACAGCTATGAACTTCTGTCTGGTGTGGGTCAATTGGATTATGTGCTGTATCTCATCTGTCTCATACAGGGTGAACATCAACGGTTTTAAATCTTCATACTTCCAACCTCAGAGGGAGTTGCGCCAAGGTGACCCTTTATCCCCCTATCTCTTTTTGTTATGCGCAGAGGGGCTATCAGGGCTTATCATTAGGCTATTGCAAGCAAGGCCATCCATGGAATCAAAATCAATGTCAATGGACCGACGATCTCCCATCTACTCTTCGCTGATGATGCCATTATCTTTATGGAGGCGACCGAATCGAATGTTAAGGGCCTACTTGATGTGCTGAACCGATATGCTTGTCACTTGGGTCAGATGATCAATGTGGACAAAACAGCGGTTTTCTTCAATCCAAACACAGGGGACCTTTCCAGATCTCAATTACTTCAACTCTTGGCATGGAATGATATGTGCAAGCCCAAGTGTAGTGGAGGAATGGGTTTCAGGGATCTCCATAAGTTCAACTGTACCCTTCTTGCTAAGCAAGTATGGAGACTGGTCACATCTAGTCAATCCCTTTGCTATAGAGTCCTAAAGGCCAGATACTTCCCGAATATAGATATATGGAACAGCGTTGAGAAACCATCAGACTCCTTCACTTGGAAAAGCATTTTAAAAGCGAGAGATGTAATCCAGTTGGGATGCAGATGGCGAATCGGTAATGGGAATCGGGTGAAAGTGTTTTTTGACACTTGGCTGGAAAATAAAGTTCACAAAGTTGGACCTCTCCCTTCCTCTATGATGGATAATATGACTGTCAACCATCTCATTGACAATACTACCAAAACATGGAATAAGGATAGTGTGGTTGCGGCTTTGGGCAAGAATCGCTGGGAGGAAGTTAACTCGATTCCCCTTCCCAGGGAATCAGTGGATGATTGCATGTATTGGATTCACGAACCCAATGGGGCCTACATGGTCAAGTTTTCTTATAGGATGATATGTGGAGGGTACGACATGCAGGTTCATGCAGGTATATTTCGGGCAATCTGGCGATCGTAGCTACCATCAAAAGTCATCATCTTTGGATGGAGATTGGCGAAGGATGTTCTCCCTACCTTGCTAAACCTCAACCGCAGAGGAATTGCTATTGACTTAAGATTCGTTTTCTGCAGGGAGGAAATTGAAGATGTAAACCATCTTTTCATCAAGTGTGAGGCGACCAGAGACATTTGCAGAAGAGTTACGAGAGGGGATCCCCTTAGATTATCGATTATGGAGGTCTTCGAGGCATGTGTGCGCGACAAGAGGCGTGATGATCTGACTTTCTTCATTCTTTGTTGCAGGCGGATCTGGTTTCTTCGTAATAAGCTCAGAGAGGAGGGTGTTCAACTACATTTTGCACGAACCATTGCTTGGTGCAGAGAGTATCTTAATCAACACAGAACGACACATTTGATGCCACATTCGGAGCTGTCCTGTTGCACCATAGTAACCAGATAGGTAAAACCTCCTGGGGGCTTTGTCAAGATTAATACGGATGGCCGATGTCTTGATGATCGAGATGGTTTTGGATGTGCTGCAGTTATCAGAGATTCTAAGGGTTCCTTTATTGTTGCACGAGGATGGAAGAGGTTTGAGGCGAGTGAACCTCTTCTCATTGAGATGTCTACTTTTCTTTTAGGAATCAAATGGGTCATCCAACTAAACATCATGCAGGCGCAACTTGAGACTGACTCGCTACTGCTTTACAATTTTTTTCCCAATTAGGAATTCATCTCATCCCCGGTAGATCTCATCATTGATGAAATTAGAACGATTCTTTCTTCATATGAGTTTTTTTCTGTCCATCATGTGTTAAGGCAGGAAAACGCCGTTACGTATTCCCTAGCTGATTTGGTTTCTGCCTCAAATGCGGATCATCAATTGTGGTGGGGTGTTCCACCCCAAGCTATCATTGGAAAAATCTGTATAGATAATTTTTTGAAAATGAATATATCGGATTCCGTTGTCCTTCCCTTCTCTCAAGCTGAGAGAACGTAGGGGCAGAGGCTATCCTTTCATCAAATAATAATAATAATAATAAATTCATTTATTTTTCAATTCTTTAAGATTTTTTAAGAAAGAATTCTTTAAGATTTTAGATTAAAGGCAATTGTAACAGACTTTATTCTCAATTACAAGGGGTTTTATTATCCATTACAATGCGCTTTATTACCAATTGCAACAAAATTATTATTTGCTAAGTTTTTAACCATGGTTAAAATTCAAAATTTGCAATAAATGCATATCACATTTTGTAACAAAAAATTTTGTTGCGATTAAGGTAGCAATTACAGTAAAGTATCCTCATCGACCAATGACCAGAGTAGAAGGTACGATGAAATCATTTACAGTTAACATTAAAAAATCATTGCTATCGATGTACCATTAGCAACCATTTAGGATGTCATTGCTATTAACTGTTTGCGATGGGGCTTCTATATCTAACATGCAACCAACAATTTGTAGTTGTTAATGCTTATTAGCAACGAAAAAACCGAATAACAATAATTTATTAGTGTTGCCATTTGTGACATTTGTTGTAATGCTTCTAAATCTTACAACTCAATTTCTCTATCAACATACTCATCTTCAAGTGAATGTATCAAGGGTGCAATGCTAGAAAATTACAACAAGCATAGATGCATTGTACAATAAATTTAAAGGACTTGATATCAAATATGCAAAGAAAAAGCACTGTGATGTCACAATTATTGTAAATAAAAAACTTGCTAAGACAGTTAAATTTTAGTAGAGAAAGTCAAGAAATTAACCAATGAACTAGAGAAATCAAAAAAGAAGAACCAAACATTAAATAAATCATCAATAATGTTTTCTAATCCAGAGAAAAGTGTTCAAATATTTCTTAAAATAGCTACACAAATAAGTAAAAAAGGACTTAGATATTCCATATTTGAACATAGTGAGTGTAGCAGTACCAAAGCACCATAATTGGTGAAATCTCAAACCAAAGCAACTAGATTTAAGAGCCAAGCAAATTCAATAAGAACTATGTGGATGAGAAGACCCACTCAAAAATTACCAAATACATGGAGTGTTCAACAAAGGATTCAAAATGTATGCAATTTCTGCAACAAATTTGGCCACCAAATTACTAACGTAGAGTTAAGAATTTCATGAAAGAAGAGCAAAATTAATATAGATTCCACAAAGTTTGGGATACGCATTATCTAGGAAAGATCAAATAGCACTAAGTTCATATACTAACACACTTGGACCCAAGAGATGAGCGTTACAAATACAAGCAAAGATAATGACCAATTACGAAGCTCTCTTCAATGAGCTAAAACAGTATAATAAAGGAACTGACAACTAGAAGGATAAGATATGTGGTAAATGTAATATTTATGATTTTGCAAATGCATGTTTTGAAGAAGTGTTATTTTTAGAAAGACTAAAACACAATTTAATTTTACATGATAAAGTATACAATGTTGTATTTGAATCTTGAATGCGTAATATATTAGATAGAGAACATGTGGTGCTTAGTAAAAAAAGATATCAAAATAAATATTCGGTTTGCCTCAATGATTTAAAAAGAAAATCCTTGTTAACAGCCAATAACAATCTATAGGTGTGGCACAAGAGACTTGTACATATCAACATATTAATTATAAAAACCTTGCAAAAAGGAATTTGGTTGAAAGATGTGGCGCCCTGAACCGAGGTGCTTAGAAGCCTTACTCCGGGATCGTTGTGATTGGTAAACGTGACTCAGGATTGTTGCCCTGATCACACAGCAGAATTTTTTTTTTTTCATCCATACATGGAAAATTTCTATCATTTGTCTAACATGAAATATATTTCACATATCATAGTCATAAACCCAAA
>JAXCLR010010183.1:0-11635 GCA_035584095.1 Annona squamosa | reverse complement strand
CAAAAAGCTAATACGCAAACTTCGGGGTCTAATATGCTAATTCGCAAACTTAGAGGGGGTATGGCGCAAATTCCCCCAAAATTGACTCGAATTACTAGTATATATTTTATGGAATATCTTTTACATTGAAAGATATAATGTGTATTTGGGAAATGATAAAAATTTTAATTAAATTTGTTTATATGAACAAACACCCCTTAATGTATTTTTTAAATATATAAAACTTAATTAATTTCTCTATTATTTAGTACATTTAATAAATATATTTTGAAATTTATATTATTATCATCTCGATTATAAGTTATTAAACAAAACTTGTAATAAGATTATAATTTTCAAATATAATATAAAAACTATTTTAAAAATCAATTTGGAATAGATACTAAAATCAATCCAACCGTGAAAAATAGGTAAACCAAGGTTTAAGCTGAATTAACTGATCGAAGAATATAACAATAATTCATTTGATTCCATTTTACCTTACTGCACATTCTTCTCCTCCAAATTTATTATAAGACTTTTCTCACTATATTTTAGGATATTTGGAGATCTATTTTTATCTTTTTATTTGATTTATTTATTTTGTCTTCTCTCACCATATTTCAGGGTATCTGGGGAGAGTTATTTTTTTAAAAGCATTATTACTATGATTTTCTTTGATTTTTTTACGCGAATCTTAACATTTATTGATGCCAAGTTTCAGTTACTCAAGTTAGGTCAATCACCCTCCTTTTATTATTCCTATGACTTGGAAGGGATACTGAATATGCAAGAAAATTTTATGAATTATTACACTTTATGAACCCATTAATTTCCTTAAAGCACTTGGTCAACATTCAATTAACTCAGTTCTTATCATTTTAGTCAAAAAATTAATATGTACTGGAATTAGAACAATGTACTCTGAAATTCTCGTAATCCATTCACATGTTATTTGCAACTTACTTGTGCACAGTCCTTAATATGAATCGTCAATTTTACATGAATTTAATTTCAAGTCAAAATTTTTCTCAACCTTTCACATTTTCATCAAAATGGATTGAAACAAGATGATTTTTATTAGCATAAGTTGACATAGCATTCATTCAAACATGGAAAACAAACCTACGACCGAGAATTATACATTCTCCCAAACTTGAGAGATGCATTGCCCTTAATGCATGAAACTAAAGGGAACCTAATAAAGAAAATACAAAATAAAATAAAAAATAGAAAGGACTAGAACTCCCTTTTGTGTCGGACTCGGTCGAGTCGTCATGATCGCTCTCTCCACCCTGATGCTGAGAAGACTGACCGAAACAGACTTGGAACTCGGGAGGTGTCGACGAGAATGGGGGTAGATTCGTCGTGTCGATATGGCGCTCCTCGATTAGTCTTTGAAAATGGGCCTCCATTGCCCGATTGGACTGTCACAGAAACTAAGCTTGAGCCACTATGAAATTCTCTAGGTTGGTCAACCTCTCGCTAGTGGATGGTGGTTGAGATGAGGGACTTGCAGGTGGTGCCGCTGTGGGATGAGTAGTGGTGGTTCTGACACAAGGTTGTGTGCAGAAGGATAGATCGTCAATAATGGATTGACAATTCAACACTTCTTCAGCCGCCTCCCATTGTACTCCCGCCATTTTCCATAGCCCTATCATCAGAGACGGGAACCAGTAACTACCTCGAGGAGCCGTCGCATTGGCACAAATCTGATGGTATATCAGTCTCCCACATCGATAGTCATCCCCGTGTATATAACGTGCAATAGAAGCGCCCTATCCATTGTGATGTGAAACCCTAAATTTTATGATCATGTATGAAATTCTAAGGTCATGAACCCTAAGTAATGTATTGACTTTTATATGAAATAAATATGTGATTTCTGAATATATGGAATTGAAGGATCGAATAATTAATTATGAAATATAATTTCAAATGAATAGTGATCGTAAATAGTGAACGTAAATAATAACCATGTGGTTAAAATAAAGTCATAAGTTAATCACAAAAGATAAAAAAAGAAAGCTTTCCACAAAAAGATAAAATAGTAATAGAGATAAAAAGGTGACTTAATTGGAATTTACAGAGGTTACAATTGAGATTTATAAGAAAATGAAAGATAATTTATAATTTCATAAAGATTAGATATGAAAATGAATTTTTACAAATTTTCGGAAATAAATTTTAAAATTCTGAATTATACCAAGTGAAATTGTTTAAATTCACGGACTTTACGAAAAAATAAAAATAAATAAATTTTTTTTAGCGAATTAGGGGTCATAACTATGGGCTTATATCCATCTATACTATTTTCATTAAATCTAAGCATGTATAAATCATATGGATAAGAAACTTTAATAGAAAATACTAAATTATGTGCTCTTTAATCTAGACAGAATAGATTATGAAAAATATTTTACGTCTAGTGGATATTTGTTATTTTTGTATAATTATTTAGTTAATTAATATCTTAATGTGTATAAGGCCGTTTAAGATGAAAATTTTGAACCAAGTCTATTTTAATACCCTACATAATGAATGGATTAAATTTTGAAAAACATGTCTACAAGTTTTTAAAATAAAATTTTATGATAAAATACGATTTTAATTAAGTTAAAATATGTACTTCGCTCTAATTGAGGTGAAATTTTAAGTGTAAGCCTATTTTAATATGCCCAATTTAATAAAGAAATAAAATTTTAGAAAACATGTTTTCAAAATTTTAAAAATAGATTTTTTATCCAAATATAAATTAGTTAAGTAAAATAAAATAGAAATTTTTTTCAAATTATAAAAAGTGCATTTTGTGAGCAATTATATATATATTAATAAGAAAAATTTTCATAATATATAAGTATGAATATATGTAGTTATGATTTAATTTATTAATGTTGGAATTTATCGTTTAAAAAAAATAGCGTTGGCAGTAAAGGAGTGCCTGTGCATGAAAGAAGCTTAGGTGGACGACTATTAGATATTAAAATAAAGTAATTAATTGCTGAAAATATAGAAAAGCAATAACTGAAAAATTTTGAGTGGTAACCATGGGTTAGAATCAATTACTGACTATGGTGAACCAATCAATGTATAATACAAAAAGGGCAGCGACATATTGTTATGAGTGTTGATGCTGGCGTTTGAATAAAACAATTCAGCAATAGTTAAAGGAGTTGCTGAATAAGTTGTTGGACATTCAATGGGCAGCAACATTTTTATTATCCTTCTAGCAAGACTAAAAGACACTCCAAGTCAGGTTCTATTTAATTCCTTTCTTTCATTTTTAATTGAATTTTTATTATTAGAATGGATTACTGTCCCCAGCAGAATTATGCATTTATAAAATTAATAGCTGGATTTATGAAAATTCAGCAACTATATTATATATATATGATTGCGGGAATTATAAAATAATGACAGTTGTATTTTATTTAAGTTATTTAATGGATGAATACATGATGTTAGAAACCAAACATGAATGAGATTGTAAACAAAGGAGTTTAGCCATGAAACATTTTGTACAAGCTTATTATAGATCATTAAGGAACGACCAAAGTTTTAGCTTAAAATATTAAGCAGGTTGTAAATTAAAAATCTGAGAAAATTAACTTAAAGAGGGTAAAATGAGTGACAGGATCAACCGTAGTAACTGATTTTTTATATTTTCTGTAGATGGAGTTTTGATCTGAAATTTTGATAATGTAAAAGATATCACGATTATCATTAAAAAAATCAAATATGATTTTTAGAAGACGTAAGTATGGTTTAAAAATAACATGATTAGGGTTGTTTATGATTTCATAACACTATCCAACATAGTGAGAATACCAAAATTAATATGTAATGTTAATATTTCTTACTAAAAGTTTTATGAGGCTTAATTCATATAGTTATGGATATATGATAGAAATTTCAGAATTAAATACCTTGATTCGATTACAAATTAAGATTTAAAAAAATTAGTATGCCTGATTTCAACAAATGTGGACAGTTTAAGAAATAATCAACAAGAAATATAAAACCTTAGTGTAAATGACCTGAATTGATATATATGTTAGTTAGGAGTGTAATAAGGTTTAGGGATAGCAAATTGATGCTATTATATGTATATGGAATTAATGGATAAATAAGAAGATGGAACATAGTGAAATTAAGAAGAGAAGGACTGTTTTGAAATTTAATAATAAGTGTCAGAAATTGTAAATGAGAACTATGATTATGTTGATCATGGTATGTTACGAAATATATAATAGGAATTAAAAGAACTTTGTTAAGTCAAATTTATGCTTAAAACATGAATTATGGAACCTTATACACATATATGTATAAGTGGCTAAAATGATTTATTTAGCCCAGATAATCATGATTAATTCAAAAGACATGAATTATCTCATGATGTACTAGACAAGAGCTATGTCATGATTTTTTTTGAAAAAAATTATAAAATTTTGAAACCCATGAACAATGTCAAACACGCTGTGAACAATAACCCGCGTAAACAGTGAACATGAACAGTAATTAGGAACAACGATCGTGAACAATAATCATGAATAGTAAACAGAGCAATTTGGGCAGAAATAAGATTGATATTTATAAGGATGTATGAATGTAAATTTTAAGGATTTTTGGGATAAAAATCCGTATGTAAAAATAAAGACCAAATTAACCTCTGTGAAAGTTATGAAGGAAAATAAAGTGATTATGACATATGCATGAGTTAGAAAATCCTAAAATAAATTCAAAATTAATAGTAGAAATGTGAAAGCATGAAATATTATATTTATATGAGAAAAATGATCCTTTTCATTTGTATAGAAAAAGAAAAAGGTACAAGTTGACTACACAGGTAAACGAGCAAACCTTTTGAAAATACAATTTCATACGACCTTACTCTGCAATCTTAAATTAATTTGAAAATTGCTTCGCTAGAAGCAAATCATTTTAATATTGAAAAATATGGAAATGTAAATGTTGAAAAGGTTGTGTTGAAAGAAAAATGAGATTTTAAAATGATATTTGAAAATAATGTTTTAGAATAGTTTTATTACAAGGTTTTGAAGTATTTTAATGATATGTTTCAAAGGATCTCTAAATATTAGATTATTTTGGAGTTTCTAAAATCTATTATTTCAAGAAGGATTTAAGGAAGGCCAACACGATAAATTAATTTCAAAAATGATTTGAGAAATGTTCAAAGGATTATATAAGACTATCCCATATAAAAATGAATATTAAGACAAGTGGATAAAAGTCTATGATATTAGATGAAAGCATGTACTTGCATGTTCTTTGATTATAAAAATCCATAAATGGGAAAATCATTTGTAAGAATAAAACTTTTTAATTCAAATATTTTTAAAGATGTTTTATTGTTTAAAAATTATTTACAAAACGGTTGAAAAATAAGAAAATATTGTTATTTCAAATATTTTTCTTGAATACTTCAAATGATTTATGAAATATAAATATTTTAAGGTTAACTATCCTTACAAAACGTTTTGAGTATAGAACTCGTTAACATGGGTTAAGTCTAATTTTCAAGATTTGAAAAAGGAAATACAAACCGAGGTTTGTACTATTTTGAAATGACATGCTGACACCAAGTTTTCAGAAAAGACATACTTGAGTTTGTGGTGTTTTATAAAAGTATGCCAGCATATGAATGTGAAGGAAAAGTGTGCAAAGGATTGTGTACTAAGTTTGCTATAAAAGAAGTGCAAGCTAGATGGGGTTGCAAATTAGGCCCCCTTTATAAAGGTCAAGTCATTTAAATAAGGCTAAATGCTGGCGGCACTTTCTTTGAAATAGGAGATGGACACGGATAGCCGCCTGGCTCTCGAGCTATCACGTGGAAGGGTTTCTTTCCTAAGGAAGGATGATCGCTTGATAAGTTCACCTACCAGATGGATAGAAACGTATTGCATATTGCATATGCTTAAAAATGATTTTATGAAAAGTATTTTAGGACATGAGAATGTCCTATGAGAAAAAAGCTTCGACAAAAATTTTTTTAGAACATAAATATGTCTATGGAAAAAGAATTTATATGTCAAGTTTTACAAGCATATGTTTGTCATAAATTAAGATTATGAAATATTTATGAAAGGTTTTTATGAAAAGATTTCCTCCAATTGCTAGTTAAACGCTTGTTAAGTGTTTACTATTGAAAGGTGAGAAGTGCATTTAAAATGAAAAATGCTTACTTATTGAGTTTTGACTCATGTTTTATTTTTTCCAATCATAGACAAGTACAACATAGGCTACACAGGAAAGAAAAAGAGTATGAAGAAAACTTTTCAAGAAGCTGGTTTATATATGGTAGGAATGATTATATGAAATTTCGAAAATATGTATGTATGAAATGTTTAAATTGAAAGAACTTGTGATGTAAATAAGTCAGTTATTTTGATATGAATAATATAGGTAAAATTGATGTCAAGAATGTGTTTATATATGATGATATGATGTTATGTAATGAAATATTATGAGTATCATGTGTAAAGTTTATAACAAGTGTTTGTTATGTGATGAAAGAAAACGAATGAAAGAAATTTTTTTTGACGAGATCCAATTAAAAATCCCGCCGTGTGATCAAAGCAATAATCCTGAGTCACGTTTACCAATCAATAAAGATCCTGAAGTAAGGCTTCTAGGCACCTGGGTCGGGGGCACCATATGTGACTTCACTCACGTGGGTCGACGACATCAGTTTGACAGAGAAGAAATAGAAAAATATCCTCCCATCATACAACATATTGGCGCGCTTGAAAAACGTGAGTTGCCCTCCTGTTGACTTCCACGTAAATGGCCATTCACAGAAATAGCTCGTGATGGCGTTTATGTCCCTGTCCTCTCCCTTCAAAAAGGTCTCGTATTGATCTGGGTGATCAAAGGTGGGTGTCTCGTAGAAAGCGTTGATCGCTTCGGGGTGGAATGATACTACCTTCCTACGAACTTTAACTCTGCCATTATCGTGCTCCACCGCATTTGCATAAAATTCCTGGACAAGTGATACAATGACAAGCTATGGCTGCACTAATAATTTTTGCCAACCCTGGGCATTTAAAGCATTGATGAAAGCATTGGAGAATGAGTCGATTTTAATCCCCCTCTCCGGAATCAAATGACATTTTTGTAGTGAGTCTGTGTACCGCTTGAATGCCTGAGCTGACACAAAGTAGTTTGCGTTGAACTCAATTGGATCCTGAGTTTTCTTCCTCTTAGCAGAAGATGAAGAGGCCATGTTTCTTGTATGCTCAAAGAAACCATGAAATAACAATCCACAACCAATACAAAAGCCAACACCCCAAGAACTCCAACTTGAACTCAAATCCTTCATCTAACCACCAAATCTCAATCCAATCTCCAACCTTGCATTCAACCAACACCAAGCAGCTTGTAAAATAATTAGATCACACCAAAGGACAAGAGAAATTACCGCGAGAGCTTTGCAATTACGAATTTTGAAACCGGAAGCTTTCTACACTGGTGTTGCGGTGTCGACTTGGTGGCGCCTAGGCGCCAATCTGCTGTCTTCAAAAATCCGGCGCTGGCCGGAACTAGGAATGAAAGGGGAAATTGAAATAGATGTAAAATTGAGGGAAAGTGGAGAAGAAATGGATGAGAGGAATGGGGCTTAGGTTTGGGTGTGGAAAAACTTGATTTTAGGTGGATTTGAGTGGAATCTTGAAATGAGAAAAAGATGGAAATGAAACGGAAAATGGAGATGATGGAATGAGGATGAGATTGAGGATGAAATGGAGTTGGAATGGAGGTGAACTGAGGTGGAATCAAGTTACTTGGGTTTGGAGATGAAGAAGGGAGAAGAAAACGGTGTCAGGGCTTAAGGTTAGGGTTAAACCCTAACTCGAGCCTTATAAGCTTGTCTTTGTCGCGCTGTCTACGACCTGGCACCGGGGTGCTACTTACACGCTCCAGATTTTTTGGGATCATCCTCTCGGTGCCGGGGCACCATGTTGGGGTGCCGCAATGCCACTGTTCTTCAGCATTTTTTTTGAATTTTAGCTCATAACTGCTTCCGAGCATGACTTGCATGAAATTGAGCTCCAAATCAACATCATATATGTCAAAAATAAATAAAAATGAGTAATGGGTTCCTCCCATTCAACACTAAGTTTAACGTCCTTAGCCCGATGTTCCCGCTATTCAGGGATCCTTCAATTTCACCACCTCCTTGCAACGCTGCAGATCGTCTCCCATATAATGCTTTAGGCGTTGTCCATTTACAATAAAATTGTTACCGGATGCCTTGTTGAATACTTCCATTGCTCCATGCTTAGTTGCCTTTAGCACAGTATATGGTCCTAACCATCGTAATTTGTACTTCTATGGAAACAACTTCAATCTTGAATTGAAAAGCAGGACTCTTTGACTTAGCTAGAATCTTCTTGTCATGCCATTTATTCACTTTTTCTTCGTAAATCTTAGCATTCTCATACGCTTGCATTCAAAATTCGTCTAACTCTTTGAGCTACAGCAATCAACGCTCCCCAGCTTGTTGCATGTCCAAGTTTAGTTTCTTTATCGCCCAATAAGCGTTATGTTCTAACTCTAGCGGCATATGACAAGCTTTTCCATAAAACCAGTTGGTAAGTAGACATTTCAAACTGGGTTTTGTAGGTGGTTCGATAAGCCCATAGCGCATCATCCAGCTTGATAGACCCGTCCTTGCGAGATGACCCAATTGTTTTCTCCAGAATCTATTTCAATTCTCTGTTGACCAACTCGACTTGTCCATTGGCTTGTGGATGATAAGTTGTTGTCACCCTATGGCGTACTCTGTATTTGTGTAAAATCGCCATAAACTGCCAGTTGCAAAAATGAGGTCTCTATTTCTAATAATCACCTGAGGAGTGCCGAAACGGGTAAAAATGTTCTTCTTGATGAATTTGAGAACTGTTTTGGTGTCGCTTGCTTGAGTAGGTATCGCTTCAACTTATTTGGAAACATAATCCACAACTACTAGAATATATTGATTTTCAAAAGAAGGGATAAAGGGACTCATAAAGTCGATACCCCATACATCGAATATCTCCACTTCGATGACATTAGTGAGAGACAGTTCATGTCTTTTAGAGATGTTACCCGTCCGTTGGCATTGATTGCACCTTTTTACGTAGAGATGAGTGCCTTTGAACAAAGATGACCAGTAAAATCTAGATTGGAGTACTTTGGTTGCAGTTTTGTCTCTTTGGAAGTGACCCCTATACGGTGATGAATGGTAACTTTGCAGTATAGATTCCCTTTCACATTCTGGAATACATCTCTGATATAATTGCTTTGGGCATTGCTTGAACAAGAATGGATCATCCCAGAAATAGAACTTCACGTCATGGAGACACTTCTTCCTTTGATGTGAATTCGTCTCCGGAGGCAACAGTTCACTGACGATGAAGTTTATGAAGTCTGTGTACCATGATGGACTGCCTAGAGAGATGGAAAATAGTTGCTCATCCGGGAACACTTCTCGAATCTGCTCTGTGTCTTGAAATGGCTGGTTTTTCTCGATACAGGATAACTGGTCAGTGACTTGGTTTTCAGCTCCCTTCCAGTTTTTAATTTCGAGGTCAAACTCTTGTAGCAATAAGACCCATCGGATCAAGCGTGACTTTGCATCTTTCTTCTCGATCAAGAATTTAATGGTGAATGATTTGTATATACGATCACTTTGGTACCCACCAGATAGGTTATGAATTTGTTGAATGTGAATACCACCGATAACAATTTATTTTCTGTTGTGGTATAATTCATTTGCGTATCGTTTAAGGTTTTGCTAGCATAATAGATGGAGTGAAAAACTTTATTCTTTCGCTGGCCTAGTATTTCTCCCACTGCATAATCGCTTGCGAGCATATTAATTCGAACGGGAGGTTTCATTCTAGAGAGAGAATGATGGGCGTAGATACCAATCTCTTTTTCAACTCATGGAATGATTCTATGCATTCGTTGTTGAATTCAAATGGAGCATCCTTCTCGAGTAGCGAACATAGTGGCTTGGTTATCTTGGAGAAATTCTTTATGAATCGTTTGTAGAACCCTGTATGTCCCAAAAAGCTGCGAATGCCCTTGACTGAGGTGGGTGGAGGCAGTTTCTCGATCGTATCGATCTTTGCTTTGTCAACTTTGATTCCCTATTTGGAAATCCAGTGCCCAAGTATGATGCCCTCATGCACCATAAAGTGACACTTTTTCCAGTTGAGAACTAAGTTAGTGTCCTCACAACGCTGGAGCATCTTTGATAAATTTGCAAGACACTTGTCATAAGAATTTCCAAATAGTGAGAAATCTTCCATGAATACCTCCAGAAAATCTTCCACCATATCAGTGAAAATGACTATAATACAAAACTGGAATGTCACTGGGCATTGCATAGGCCAAATGACATTAGCCTGAATGTGAATGTGGTCTTTTTTGGGTCCTCCGGTGCTATTATGATCTGGTGATAACTTGAATAGCCGTTAAGAAGACAATAAAACTCTCGCCTCGCCAACCTATCCAGCATCTAATCAATGAATGGGAGCGGGAAATGATCCTTTCGGGTGGCTTTGTTCAGCTTGCGGTAGTCTATACAAACTCTCCAACCAGTAACTGTCCTTGTTGGAATTAATTCATTATTCTCGTTGGAGACGACCATCATTCCACCTTTTTTCGGGACGCATTGCACAAGACTAACTCAGGAGTTATCGAAGATCAGATAGATCACGCCTGCATCCAGCCATTTGATGACCTCCTTTTTGACCACTTCTTTCATGATCAGGTTCAGTCTTCTCTGCGCTTCAATGGATGACCTGGAATTCTCCTCCACTTGAATTTTGTGCATGCAAAACGATGGGCTGATACCTCTGATAATGGCGATGATCCATCCTATAGCCTTTTTGTGGTTCATGAACACTCTAAGTAGTTTTTTTTCTTGCATGGGATCCAATGCAGAAGAAATGATCACCGTGAGTGAGGATTTTGCTCCCAGGTAGACATATCGTAAGTGCTTTGGCAGAGGTTTCAGCTCCAGAATAGGCGGCTTTTCAATTGACGGCTTTAAATGTTTGAAAGAGTTTGGTTTGAGCTCTAGTGACTCAAACTTCTGCGGATGTCGTGTAAAGGTTGGAGCTTGTTGTAAGTAGTGTATCATCTTTATCGATTCGTCGTTAGATTCATTCATTTCTCCAACCAGCAATGCCTCCAAGATGTCCTTATAAGATGTGACTTGGAATTCAGCTGCTGAATTCACCATATCGATCATTAGGCATTTCTTTAGATCATTCGGTAGTTGCATCACCTTCAACATGCTGAATATAACTTGGTCATTCTGTACCTGCATAGTTAGCTCTTCAGCTTATATGTCAATGATAGCCTTGCTTGTTGCAAGGAAAGGCCGACCTAGGATGATTGGCACATCCTAGTCTTCTTCATAATTCTGGATAATAAAATCTGTTGGGAAGATGAACTTATCCACTTTGACAAGAACATCTTCATTGATGCCCTTTGGATATGTCATGGACCAGTCCTGTGAAACTCCAACTTAAGTAGAGTCCAATGTATGCATTTGACATATACAAGTAATTTATATGTGAATTAAATAGAATTTTGGATGATTTTAGAATTTTATGATATTTTGAATTAGGGTTTCCAATGGAAA
>JAXCLR010010182.1:0-38032 GCA_035584095.1 Annona squamosa | reverse complement strand
CAATCCTGAGTCACGTTTACCAATCAAAACGATCCCGGAGTAAGGCTTCTAGGCACCTCGGTTCGGGGCGCCACATATATGCTCAACTAAGCATGATTAATGAACCTTAGAATGGTGAAACATGGACTTGACAATTTGATGAAAATTCTACTCTTTTGAGGTGGAATTTGTGCATGAACTAAACAGACTAATATGTGGATGATTTAAAGAGTAAAATACCCTAAATATAAGAAGGAATGGACGTCAAACATAGGGTTGAAAATAAATCTAAAAATCTATTTTGGTTGGGCATGAGATGTCTATCCAAGGGTGGAAAAGAATAAATGGAAAGTTGCTATTTTGGGCAACTTCATTTATGGATTTTGAATTCATGAAAATATCTAAAATATGGTGCAAAAAAGAGATGTCCAAGGGCTGGTAGTAAAAATATAAAATCTGTTTATGGGGCATATAATGATATGGACGTTGAACATGGGGAAGTAAGTTGAAAAAGTGTTATTTTGGAACCATGTAATTAGGGAATTTTAATCTCATTATTATACTCAAAATTATGTGCTAAATAAGTGTTTTAGTTAAGCCCAAATGAAAGGTTAGTTACGCTTTGAATAAAATTAAATAACACGTAATATATGTGTAACTTAGAGGGTACACATGAAAGGTATAAATGGCAAGGATGAGAAATAACTAAATACGATTTGCTAAAATGCAGAAAGGGAATGAAATATGGTAAAATGAGAAAAGAAGGGGCTGTTTTGATAAAATTAAAAAATCTCAAAATTTCGTGACTAATATGTAAAGCCTTAACTCATAAGTATGTGCTTAAAGTGAACACTAATGTGAGAAATATAAAGAATGGATGTTAAATGACAAATAGGAAGTGTTGAACTTCTATACATTATAATAAGTTTAAAATTTTGCCCTAAGTAAGGTTATTAAAAATGAAAAGAATAAATGCTATGAAAACACAAGTAATAATGGTGTGTGAATAAGACAATAAACATTCAACTTGAAAAACAAGTGAGATAAGTAAATTGATAGAAATCATGTGGGTTGGGAAAACTATATTATGTGCAAGCATATGAAATTATGTGTATGAATACAATGTCATTCTTATGTATATAGGCAAAAGCAAAAAAAAAAGTGGAAAAAGGAAACTAAGATGAATTCACATAAGAAAGAAAACTTTTACAACTTGCTTTCTCAAAATTATTACAAAATGTTGCAAATTTCTATTTAAATGCTTTGAACTATAGTTTGCAAATGGATATTTAAATGTTTGTGGAATTATTTAAGGATGGTCATCCCTATCACTTTTGCAAATGACTTGTATAATGTTTTATTAAATGTTGTTGAGAAATTATGGCTCAAATGCTTACTTATGAAAATCATGTTAGCATGTATATGTCCATGTTTATATTTAAGTTCATAGAGTACAAGGCTTTAGGTCCACTTTAGAGGTGTAAGCAAACTAACTATTCCTCTCTAGTGTGACCAAGTCGTTAAAATAAGCTATGGTGGCGCCCTCCCTACGATGGGACCAGGATGACAGGATGATCGCCTAGCTAGCATACCATTACCTGATGTTCATGTTTTAATGATAATAATGCATAGCATTATTCATGATATACCCATGATGAGTATGATGTCGCATTTTTCATCATATACCCACGAGTGAGTATCATGTTGATTTCAAATATATTATTTAAATGCAAACTTTGCCTGAAAAACTATGCAGCTTGCTTGCTGAGTTATACTCACGATTTATTTTCCAAACACTAAAACAAGTGCAAGGATGGTTACCAAGGAGGAGCTCAGATTTAAATGAAAAATTATGAATTGCTATAATCTGTGGATACATTTGTATGATGAAAAATGTATTGTGAGTTGAATGTTTGCAACTTGATGAAATTTACAAAATCGTACACTATAGTGTGTGTGATATGGATCGATGTTTATTGAAATGTTAAAATATATATATTAATGGATGATGAATGTATACTTTAGTATGAAATGAATACCAAGGAATTTTATGTTTATGATGGAACATGATGGGTAGGAATTTAATGTCGCAAGTGCATATCAGGATTTGATGTTGGCCAAGGAGGGCAGAAATTGTGCGAAAATATCTAAGTGTCATGTGATCAATTTTTATGGACTGAATTATTAATCCATATATGTGTTAAGATCCCGCCGTGTGATAGGGCAACAATTCTGTTCACATTTATTAATCAATAAACGGTCCCGGATTAAGGCTCATGTTGCGACGCTTGGGTTGGGGCCTCATAGAGCTTGGTATCAGAGCATAGATTGGTAAATAGGCATGGAAGACTTACTAATTATGAAGCTAGATTGAAATTGATGTAATATATGTGATTATATGATTATTTCTATGCTATGTAAAGATTACATGTATAATGATGATTGTAAAATATAGTTGACTTTCTATATTTTAAAATGTAGATGGTGGATAAGGAAAAAGTCATAATGAGTCCTCAGGAGTTGAGGAAAGAGATGGAGGAGGAAGAGAAGAGATGTAAGATAGAAGAGAATGTCCATAGATGTTGGGCATCCTAGTAAGGTGTGACGTATATCCCACCTACCCCTCTAGGCTATTAGCCTATATACCCTCCACTACACCCCAGGAAGGAAAATAACGCTAAACCCCATCATCAACACATGCATACTGGATATAATCCAGGAGAATCCACCAGCAGAGCTCTTAGAGCTAAAGTCATTCTAGCTTCTCAGCCTGACCCATAGCAAATCCTATCTGTACCTACCTATCAAATTAACACTAGGGAGCTTCAGGCCTTTTGGGATCAAATACCTGCTCCTACACCCCCATATCATGGTCCATGTATCAGTTTACTAATAACTATTTGCAATTCCGACATGGAGTGATTTGGGAGCATATCAATCAAGGGAAAAAGGGAAGTTACGAGAGCACATGAGTAGTATCGTTCTCTAGGTGAGCATGTAGTGGAAGGACCTCCCTCACTCAGCCCTGATGAACATATACTAAGGGTGGTAGAAAGTAACAGTGGGTCCATGGATATGGAAAGTGATAATGATGATAATGACCCCGTAAAGGAATTCATCAAACCTAGGGAAGAAAGTGATGATGATAGCGAAAATGAAAACCTTTCTGACTGGTCAAAATCTAGCACCATCATAGATGTGCCTACACATGTGCCACCTAGTCGTAGGCGTTACCTAAGGGGAGAAAGGTAGATGGGTATGACAAAGTTTTCTTTTTGATGTGTATATATATAATTTGTAGTTGGTGAAACTTTGTTACAAAATGAATTTTCTATGTGTATATGAACATATTATATGACGATGTGATGAAAACTTTGGTTTTAAGATGGAATGTTTAAGAATGTGAATTATGTATGAACGTTTATGATGTATATATATGAAATGGCTATGTTTGAAAATCATGAATGTGTGAAACAAATGATTATGAATGATTATGAATGGTTATGGATGTTTATGTTAATAAATGATTGAGTATGACATATTTGATAATGCATTATGAGAAATGATACAGTTATGATTAATTAGTGAAATATTGATATTGTATGTGTGATATGATTTAACCTTAATCATAATGAAATTATGTTGATGTGTTTTTAAATATAGCAAAAGCACTATGGTTAACACAAGGGCAAGAATTAGACAGAACAAAGGAAAAGCGATAGCTAATGATGAAATCCTAAGTTAGCATGAAGCTGGGAAAACAAGTAATAGATCTAAACGTCCTGAACCAGGACCAAGAGAGCAAAACCCAAGGACTCGTTAACGATGAGAAAACATAAGCTCAGAACTGAACGTTGAAAATGAAAATGAAAAGAGACAGGTGAGAATAATAGAGGAAAGGGTAGTTGTGGCTATAAAGGAGGTCATGTAGAATGGGCAACCTAGACTGCAGATATAATCCCAAACTTATGAAAAAGGACCCAACAAGCGCAGTTGGATGGTAATGAAAGAGAAAGACCAACACTAACAGTTAACCCTACCCCCACACCGGCACCAGTGAGAGATGAAAATCAATTATTGGAAGTGGACAGGAGAGCCATTAATGCCTTTTTGGCTCAACGACCTCCCAAGTTCCTAAGTGAACCCGATCCCATCAGGCTAAACAATAGCTGACAGAAATTAAAAAGTTATTTAGGATATCTCCATATAACAATAGGCAAAAGGTTTTGTGTGCCACTTATTTGCTAGCGAAAGATGCCCATGAGTGGTGGGAAACTATGTTGATCACAATGTCACACCTAGAAGAAGTGACTTGGTAGATTTTTGTTAAAAAGTTCAACAAGGAATATCTTTCGGTGGGACTACAAAGTTAGAAGGTAATTGAGTTTGAATGATTGTATCAAGGAAGGATGTCAGTCACGGAATATGTCACCAACTTCAATGCCTTAGTAAGATATGTGTCATGGATCGCCAATGTGTCAAAAAAATAAGACACAAAGATTTCAACAAGGACTGAGGTCATATCTAAGGGAGAGCTTGCACCTTTACTAATTAAGGACTATGCATCAAGTCTTGAAAGGGTAAGGGCATTAAAAGTAGAGGCATTGAGAACTCAGTAGTTGAGGCAAGGACGGAGATTGTTAAGTCCAAGTGTTAAAGAACCAAAGATCGAGAAGGAAAAGAATAAAAAGAGAGGAATGGGAAAGCGTAAAGGTTCCCCTAAGAAGAAAAGCTCCCCACTATGCAAAAAGTGCCAAAAGTGCCACCTAGGCAAATGTTTGAAGGGATCAAACAAATGCTACGAGTGTGGGCAGACAAGTCACATAGCCAAGGACTATAGAATTGGAGAAGCCAAGGTTATCAAGTATTTTGTTTACGACTAGGTAAGACATATTGCCCATAATTGTCTGAATAAAGCACAAATATCACAAGGGCAACGAAGACCAGCTCAACCAAGGATAACCGCTACAGCTAACCGACAGGGTACCTCTGTGAACCTAGTGACGTGCATGCATTAACTCGTACGGAGTTACAGGAGCAAGGAGAAAAGGTGGTTACAGGTATGGTTTATATTTTAGAAAATTCTGCAGTAGGCTTATTTGATTTTTGTGTTACCCATTCATTTATAACCTGCTAATATGTAACCGTGCATGCACTGCTTGTAGAGGAAACAAATAGGGTAATACATGTAGAATCCTCTGTGTATAGGTTAGCTAATTATAGCTAAGTATGTAAGGCATGTCCGATTAGGATAGGGTCCATAACATTAGAAGTCGACCTAATCCTGTTACCAATGGCCGATTTCAATGTAATATCGGGAATGAATTAGCTAAGTCAATGGGGGCTACCTTTGATTGCAAGCATAAAAATGAGCAATTCAAAGCGGCTCCGAATAAAGATATAGTTATTGACAAACTAAGATAGCCTAAGAATTCTACTATACTAATATCATCTATGAAGGTGGCTAAGATAGTCCGTCAACAATGCCAAGTTTATTTGGTATCAGTTATCGTAAAATAAGGAAAGAAAGTGGAGATAAACCAAATTCTTGTAGTTAAGGAATTTTCAGATGTTTTTCCAAAGGAATTAACTATGTTACCTCTAAGAATGGAGATGGACATGATAATTGACATTATACCAGGTATAACCCTGATATCGAAGACTCCCTATTGAATGACGCCAGCTGAAATGATTGAGTTGAGAACTCAAATTCAAGAACCCCTAAATAAAGGTTTTATCAAATCCAGCGTATCACCCTGAGGAGCTCTAGTGTTGTTTGTAAGGAAGAAAGATGGAAGTCTAAGGTTGTGTATTGATTACATAGACCCGAACAGAGCCATCGTGAAGAATCGATACCCTTCGCCATGAATTGATGATCTATTCGATCAACTAAAAAGAGCCACAACTTTTTCCAAAATAGATTTATGGTCAGAGTACCATCAACTGAGGATAAGTCCTACCGATGTTCACAAGACGGCATTTCAAACTAAGTATGGGCATTACGAATTTTTAGTACTGCCATTTAGACTTACAAATGCCCCTACTATATTCATAGATATAATAAACAAAGTATTTTGGGATTATCTGGATCAATTTATTGTGGTATTCATTGATGACATCTTGATTTACTCAAGATCGAAGGAGAAACATGAAGTTCATCTTCGAAAGGTATTGGAAAGGCTAAGGAAGGAGAAATTATATGTCAAGTTGAAAAAATGTGAGTTTTGGTTGAAACAAGTAGTATTTCTAGGGTATATAATATTTGAAAAGGGAATTCAAGTCAACCTCAAAAGATTGAAACGGTGCTGAAGTGGCTTAGGCCAATAACTATTACAAAGATTTTTTAGAGTTGGCTACTGTTACCGAAGATTTGTTAAAGGATTTTCACAATTATCAACCTCATTGATGCGATTGACTCGAAAAGGACTTAAATATGTATGGTCTCATGAATGCGAAAGCAGCTTCAGAAGTTGAAGCAATGACTAATAGAGGCACCTATTTTAACCTTATTTGAAGGAAATGAAGGGTTTGTGGTGTATAATGATACCTCAAGGAAATGATTGAGATGTGTACTGATACAAAGAGGGAGGGTGATAGCTTATGCATCTCGATAACTGAAGTCCAATGAGGTAAGCTACCGCACTCATGATTTAGAATTAACGGCAGTGATATTTGCCTTAAAATTTGGAGACACTAATTGTATTGTGCTAAGTGTGAAATCTACACAGATCATAAGAGCCTCAAATATATTTTCACTCAAAAAGAGTTGAATATAAGGCAAAGAAGATTACTTGAGTTATTAAAGGACTATGTTCTGAATATATTATACCATCTAGGTAAGGCAAAAGTGATAGCTGATGCAGTGAGCAGAAATGCTAACATAGTGCACCTCATCACAAAGGAAGAAGGATTGCTTCGATAAATGAGACAATTGGAGTTGATTGTATGTCCACTTAAACCCTAAATCCTAAATCCTCCTTATTTAAGCAAATTAAAACTGCATAGCAGAATGATTCAAACCTACAAAAGCATGCGGAGAAAATGAGGCAAAAAGGCCTAAATGAATTTGCTATGGATGAACAAGGTATGTATCAATACAATGGTCACCTTTGCATACCCTATTTAGTTGAATTGAATGAGCAAATACTCAAGGAAGCATATTTTTCACCATTCTCTATACATCCAGAAAGCACTAAAATGTATCAAGATCTTAAGAAGGGATATTGGTGGAATAATATGAAAAGAAAAATCACTAAATAGGTATCCAAGTGCTTGACATGTCAAAAGGCGAAAGCAGATCATTAACGAATACCTGAAAAGTTACAATCTTTTGAAGTTCCAGAGTGTAAATGGAATGATATTACAATAGATTTTATTGAAGGGTTACCTAAAACACAGGCTTTCTTACTCATAAAGAGAAATTTTTCTGTGGAAATGCTAGCCAAGGTATACTACAAAGAAATAGTATGACTCCATGGAGTGCCTAAGTTGATAGCGTCTAATCAAGATATGACATTCACATCTCGATTTTAGAAATATTTGCATAAAATCCTAGGCACACAACTCAAGTTTAGCACGACATTTCATTCCCAAACGGATGGGCAAACGGAGCAAGTGAATCAAATTATCGAGGTATGCTCCTAATGTGTATATTGGAATTTGGAAGATCATGAGATGAATACGTATCGATAGCTGAGTTTGCCTATAATAACAGCTATCAAGCCAGTTTCTAGATGACCCTTTTTGAAACATTATATGGACGACGATGTTGAACCTCATTAAACCATGATGAAGTTGGAGAGAAAAACTTTGCCCCTGACTTATCTAGACGAATGGTAGACAAAGTGCAAGTAATTTGCCAATGTATACTAATCGCCCAGAGTCGGTGAAAGAGTTACACCAATTGCAAGAAAAGGAATTTAAATATCGAAGTTGGTGACTATGTGTTTATAAAGGTTACAACATTCAAAGGAGTTACAAGATTTGAAAAAAGAAGTAAGCTCAATCCCAGATATATTGGGCCATTTGAAGTACTCGGGAAATTGAAAAATTGGCTAACGAGATAGCCTTACCCCGAACAGCCTTAGTTCACAACGTATTTCATATTTCCATGCTTAGGAAATATATCCTAGACCCCACCCATATACTGATAGCAGAAAACTTACCAATTTAAGATCACTTGAATTACGAGGAAAGACCAATCAAGATCTTAGACAATAAAGTTGAAAAGCTTGGAATCGAGAAATCGAATATGTTAAGTTTCAATGGAACCGATATTCTGAAAGCAAAGCCACCTAGAAACTACAAGAAGAGGTTGAAAGTAAATAGCCCCAATTGTTTAAAAAGTCAACGCTTTCTAGACTAAACCTTTTATAAGCGGGGGAGGATTGTGATATCAAGACCAATGGAGGTCCATACATGTAAACTATGCATTTAAGTTGATTAATTTTATCATTCAATTTAATTATTGACTTTAAGGTCATTGATTAAGTAAGGTGATTAAATTAATCACCATAACTCAATGTGAGTTAATGTGTACAAAGAGATCCAATGAGGTTTAGAAAATGAGGATATGTCATGAATAATTTTTCATGTATTATGAATTAATTGATGAAAGGAATGAATTGGTTGATTATGATTTAATTAGGGTGATAATTATTTAATTTCATTCAAATTCAAAAGACAATTTCAAATGACCATAAGTTACATTAGAAAGGTCATTTTGACATGAAACCTTTTATAAATTGTTAAAATAACATGACTTATCATATGTATGGGTTTAATTAAGGTAATTATCACGGAAAATGCTTAATTACAAAAGAACAAAATCAGTTGATTTTATCTTCAAAAGGGAGACATGTCATTAATGAAAAGTCAAATGGGTTAATATATCTAAATGAGGTGGATTTTGAGGCATTTTTTATCATTCAAAAACTCGAATTTTAAGGGTAAAAAGTTCAGCAATATCATGTGATTAATGGCTCAAGATCGGACAGTTTTTGTTTTCACTAAATGTCAAAATAGGATGGTTCAAGGGGGGACGTCCAAGGGGTAAGTTTGGGCAGATTTTTACCTTTTAAAAATTCTGAAAAATAATTATTAAAAGAGATAAATATGACAGCTCAAAAGGATAATTATGTACATTATTTAAACCTCAAATGAGGTAGAAATTAAAAAGAAAAAAAGGGCATATATAAAGGAGAGAGAGGGTACATTGACGTGCCTGAAGTGGATAGCTTTGGTGTAAAAAAAAAATTAAGGGGTAGGAAGAGAATGTCCCTAAGCAAGGAAAAAGAGAAGGGCAAAAGAAAGAAAAAGAGGAAGAATACAAGCTTGACAAGTTGGAGTAAAACTATACAAGCTTAAGCAGGTATCCAACTAAGTTTGGTTGTTAATTTTTAAGTTTTTTAGCTCAATTTATGGGTCATAAATTGATTTATTTATGAACCCTAAATGATGATTTAAGAAGTTATTAATAAGGTTGCTAAATGCTAGATGAGTTAAAGGATTCAACTCAAGCTTTCAAGCATGCTAGGTATAATTTTAGGATTAATTATCCTAGTCATATCATGCTGGAATTTTTGTTTAATTCCAATTAATGTTGTTGTTTTGAACATATGATATGTTTCGAATATGTTAAATGTTTCCATGAATAATATATGTTAAACTAAGCATGATTAATGAACCTTAGAATGGTAGAACATGGACTCGACAATTTGATGAAAAGTCTACTCTTTTGAGGTGGAATTTGTGCATGAACTAAACAAACTAATATGTAGATGATTTGAAAGGTAAAATGCCCTAAATATAAGAAGGAATGGATGTCCAACATAGGGCTAAAAATAAATCCAAAAATTAATTTTTGTTGGTCATGAGATGTGGACGTCCAAGGGTGGAAAAGAATAGATGGACAGTCGCTGTTTTGGGCAACTTGATTTATGCACTTTGAACTCATGCAAATATCGTAAATATGGTGCAAAAAGGAGATGTCCGAGGGCTAGAATTAAAAATATAAAATCTGTTTATGGTGCATATACTGACATGGATGTTCAACAGGGGAAGTAAGCTGGAAAAGTGTTATTTTGGAACCATGTAATTAGGAAATTTTAATCTCATGGTTATACCCTAAATTACGTGCTAAATAAGTGTTTTAGTTAAGCCCAATGGAAGGTTAGTTGCTGTTTGAATAAAATTGAAT
Source organism: Annona squamosa (assembly GCA_035584095.1). Classification (NCBI taxonomy): domain Eukaryota; kingdom Viridiplantae; phylum Streptophyta; class Magnoliopsida; order Magnoliales; family Annonaceae; genus Annona; species Annona squamosa. The sequence goes on along the minus strand of JAXCLR010010182.1, from coordinate 27,855 downwards.
AGCACGTAATATATGTGTAATTAAGAAAGTACATATGAAGGGTATAAATGACAAGGATGAGAAATGACTAAATATGATTTGCTAAAATACAAAAAGGTGAAGAAATATGGTAAAATGTGAAAAAAATGGGTTTTTTTGATAAAATTAAGAAATCTCAAAAAAATTTTGACTAATATGTAAAGCTCTGACTCATAAGTATGGCCTAAAGTAAGCACTAATATGAGAAATATAAAGAATGGATGTTAAATGATGAATAGAAAGTGTTGAACTTCTATATATTGAGTTAAATAAAATATTATAATAAGTTTGAAAATTTGCACTGAATAAGGATATTAAAAATGAAAAAAATAAATGCTATGAAAGCACAAGTTATAAGGATGTGTGAATAAGAAAATAAATACTTAACTTGAAAAACAAGTGAGATAAGTAAATTGAAGGATATCATGTGGGTTGGGAAAACTATATTATGTGCAAGCACATGAAATTATGTGTATGAATGCAATGTCATTCTTATGAGTATAGGCAAAAACAAAGAAAAAGTGGACAAAGGAAATTAAGGTGAATTCAGGTAAGCAAGCAAATTTTTATAACTTGCTTTCTCAAAATTATGACAAAATGTTGCAAATTTCTATTTAAATGCTTTGAACTATAGTTTGCAAATGGATATTTAAATATTTGTAAAATTATTTAAGAATGGTCATCCTTATAACTTTTACAAATGACTTGTATAATGTTTTATTAAATATTGTTGAGAAGTTATGATTCAAATGCTTACTTATGAAAATCATGCTAGCATGTCTATGTCATATTTATATTTAAGTTCATAGTGCACAAGGTACTAGGTCCACTTTAGAGGTATAAGCGAATCGATTGTCCCACTCTAGTGTGACCAAGTTGCTAAAATAGGCTATAGGCTGACGGCACCCTTCCTGAGATGGGAGCAGGATGACAGGATGGTTGCCTAGTTAGCATATGATCATATGATCATATGATGTTCGTATTTTAATGATAATAATGCATAGTATTATTCATGATATACCCATGATGGGTATGATATTGCATTTTTCATAATATACAAACAAGTGAGTATCATGTTCATTTCAAAAATATTATTTAATTGCAAACTTTGTTTGAAAAGTGAATTTCCTGAAAAACTATGCAATTTGCTTACTAAGTTATTATCACGGTTTATTTTCCAAACCCTAAGACAGGTGCAAGGATGGCTACTAAGAAGAAGCTCAGATTTAAATGAAGAATTATGAATTCCTGTAATTCTGTGAATACATTTATGTGATGAAAAATGTATTATGAGTTGAATGTTTGCAACTTGATGAAATTTATGAAATTATACACTGTTATATGTGATATGGATTGATGTTTATTGAAATGTTAAAAAAATATATATTTATGGATGATGAATGTATGCTTTAATATGAGATTAACGTCATGGAATTTTATGTATATAATGGCACATAATGAGCAGGAATTTAATGTTGAATGTGCATATTAGGGTTTGGCGTTGGCCAAGAAGAGCAGAAATTGTGCGAAAATATATAAGTGCTATGAGATCAATTTTTGTGGACTGAACTATTAATCTATATATGTGTTAAGATCCCGACGTGAGAAAGTGCAACAATCTTGTTTGTGTTTACTAATCAATAAACAGTCCTAGAGTAAGGCTTATGTTATGATGCTCAGGTTGGGGCGCCATAGTCTAATGCTATTTATTCTCTTTACTCCCCACATTTTCATTCAAGAGGATTAAACTCATTCGGGGTTAAGGTTTTAAAGTACCAAAGAAATTTCAAAAAATCTAATTCATCCCTTTCCTCTTGGGTTTTGCCATAAACTCAGGATTAACAAGTAGTATTAAAGAAAGTCTTCGAGTTTTTTTTTGTCAAAGAGATCTATAAAATGACATCCTAATCAACTTCCATTTCTATATTTACGAAGGGTCAATTTTTTACAAGATCATTTATATTTAACAAAAGAAACTTTAGTTTCCAGAAGTTGAGAATGAAATAATTAATAATAATTACTTATATGAATTCTTGAATTGCTATCTAAGATAGGATTACTCTAACCATAAGTTAAAGATCCTCTAACTAGACTGAGGAGGATGTTAGATTAGTAAAAAGCAACACCAACATAATGAACTCATTATTCTGTGCATTAATAACTGCCGAATATGATAAATTGTCTTCTTATTTAATTGCCAAAGAGATATGCGACACTCTAATCTCAATCTATAAGGGTACTTTTCAAGTCCAAGGGGATGAAAAAAAATATTTTGATTGGAGAGTTAGAGAAATTTAAAATGCTTGACATTGAAAATATTTTCCAAATGTTTACAAGATTTTTTTAGAACACTAATACTCTAAAAGGCCTAGAAAAGGCTATATCTAAATCTAAGCAAGTCATAAAGATTTCTTAGAGCACTACCGAAATCTTGAACACTCAAGATTACTGTAGTTGAAAAGGCGAAGGACCTCAACACCTTGAAGCTAGAATAACATATACAACCAAAAATATGAAAAATATGAAATATTTATTTTTTATCTTTTCATAGCTCATATCGGGTCTTTTTCAAAATAGCTCTAATGGTAATATAATTTAAAACATAATAAGCTTTACTTACAGCTTCACCCCATAAATTTTTAGATAATTTGTTCTCATTTAACATAGTTCTAGTTATTTCTTGTATGGTTCTATTCTTTCTTTCAACAACTCCATTTTGTTTTAGAGTTCTTGGTGCAGAAAATGTATAGTAAATTTCTTTTTCATTGCAAAATCTATAAAATATTTGTTTTTAAATTCACCTTCATGATTACTTCTAATAGATATGATTGTAATTTGCTTTTCATTTTGAACTAATTTTGAAAAACTAATAAATATAGAGAAGGCTTCATCCTTGCTAGTTAATAGCATTATCCAAGTGAACCTTAAGAAACCATCAATAATAATATAAACATATTTCTTTTCTTCAAAGCTCAATATGTCAGATGGCCCACAAAAATCCTTGTGTAATAACTCAAGTAACCTAGAGGTTAAAACTGTTGAAAACATGTGGAAAATAAGCCAAGCATATGTTTTCATGATTAACAAATCAATTTGAGTAAGTTTTGATTACTAACGTATTTGTGGAAATGATTAAAGGATATACAAGTGAAGAAAATGAAGCATGACAAGTCAAGTCGATTTCCAAGTCGACTCAGGCTTCGACTTAGGCCAAGTCGATCCTCAAGTTGACTCAAGAAGCGACTTCAAGACGTCATTTCCTTCTAGAGTTAAAATCAAGAATGAGAGGTGCTGAATTCGCATCCCAAGTCGACTCCGCTTGCAACTTGAGGTGAAGTCGCAGACCAAGTCGATTCCGGTAGCTACTTGGAGGCATCATTTCTGTCCAGAGTTGAAACCGAGAACAAGAGCTGTTGAAGTTGCATCCTAAGTCGACTTCGCATGCAACTTGGGTGAAGTCGCAGATCAAGTCAACTCCGACTTCAATACGGAAACATACAGATCAAGATAACTCAATGATAGATTCAAGAGATTCAAAAGAAAATGAAGGTTAAAGATAACTCAAACACTCAAATGAAGATAAAATGAGGATCAAGTGAAGACCAAAGCAAAGCTACATATTTCTCATGGAAAATCGAGATCATGCATTTGGACCTTTCTTATGCACTCCAATACTTAAAAACTCAAGACTTAAGACATGGGGTCAAATGTGTTTAAGATAGAAGAATTATAAAGAGTCTTAAAGGAAGAACAACCAAACATAAAGGAATTCAAGCAAGAAAATGATTCCAAGATTTAAGTACTAAATAACTCAAGAAAAGGAATCCAAAAGTTCTCTATGTAAATGATCACATAGTGTTCCAAAGAGATATAAATCAAGGGAGAACAATCAATATAAAGAAAATCAAGTAATCAAAGTCATCTCTGAAGATTGTAAGTTCATCAAGCAAGTTGCCGAGGTGAAGTCGCATCCGAAGTCGACTCCACCCGCGACTTGGGTCAATTGGAGGACCAAGTCGACCCAAACTGGAACTTGAAGAAGCAGTAGACAGGCAAAGTCGCACCCGAAGTCGACTCCAACCACGACTTGGGTCGCAATGTTCGAAAAAAATTTGAATGTTGGCGCATTAAATGTGCACCACCTACCTCCAAACGTTCGGATTTCCTCCACAATTATAAAAGACATTTAATATGAACGAGGAGGGTAGCTGAGAATCAATTGAATGAGCATAACTCCCATTTTCAAGAGCATTAAGTGATCAAGCCATCATCTAGAAGAACTCCGCTTCCAAACTGCCAAGAGTTACTTGCTGAATCATTTTCATTGCTATACAAGATCTTCTCTACGCCAAATCTGCATCTACACAATAGTAACGTGTATAAACTTTCTTTTTGTTAATTGTTGTTGTATTGAACTTGACTTAGTTTTGGGTAACTAAGATCAAGTGTAAGCAAAGTAGTGTGTGATTGGAGTGGAACTCGTCACCTACTTGCGCTGTGAATTGTTGATGCCTCCTAGAGCTGGAATTTAGAAGAGAGCAGTGGCTTTAGTTGTATTTAAGAAATACAATAGTGGAACCCAAGTCACAAGAGGTGTGATCTTGGAAGAGTGGAGTAGGGAAGATTGCCCGAACCACTATAAAATCTTGTATGTTGATATTTATTTATGCTATCTACACTATATTGCTTTCCATTTTGTTTCTTCATAAAGGGGACTAGATTAATCCGGGATAAAGTTTCTGTTTAAGTTTAAAAATTTTAAATACCCAATTTACCCCTCCTCTCTTGGGTAATTGTCATTAACTCGGGACCAACAAAAATCTCATTCTTGGGTGAAAAGGATATCTTAGATTACTTGGAAATTCGACAAACTTTGAAAATTTTATCTTTATTATATTTAAGCTTTAACAAACCTTCTACCAAGCTCTTTTTCCATAAAATCTTGATATTCAACATATTTATGTGTTAAAGTTTCTTGTGCAAACCCATGGATCATTATCTATTGCCACAAGGCATTTTTCATCTAAGTCATCAAAGCATATTGATAACTCTATAAAAATAGAGTTATCAAGGCCTATTTTGTATTCATTTTAGATGCTAGTTTAAGAGAATTATGTGAATTTGCATGCATTTGCATTAATTTTCATCAGTTTCTCATTTCATGCATTCTGTGTAAATTTCATGCATTCGTAGTTTAATTCAATGCAAATCATGTCATTGTAACTTGTTAGTAATTTCATTACATCATTTAAGATAACATTTACTTTTTTTGTTTCTTTTGTTGTAGGAAAAGATAGTGGCTAACTCATAAACTTCATGCTAGAGTAATGGAAAGAGAGATGCAAGGCAAGAACACATCAATATTCAAGGCAAAAAGTTGGCACTTTGGTGCCAAAATCTAGCGCTAGTAACCGCCATTCTAAAATTCTCTAGACGGACAACTCATTACCACCTCAAATAGCTTTGCCGTCGCGACACCAGAGCAACAGACCCTACACATATAAAATCTCATACGTGTCTCACTCCATTTTGCAAGGGGTATAAATACTCTCTTAGGGTTTCTAACGGAAAAGTAGAGGAGGCATGAAGGAGAGCTCAAGAGAGGAGAAAATAAAGGGATTCAAAGGCAATGAGAAGAACAAGCGAAGATTCAAACTGTTTCATGGAAAATTATTGAGTTTCATCTCCTCTTTTCCTTTCTCTTCTTATTTTCCTCATTCTCTTCCTTTGGGACAGATGTAAACATGATTTGGATGGAAATCTCTATCATGTTAATGGGCTAAAACTTGTGATGGGGAGATTATGATGAACTTAAGCTCTATACTATGTTTAGCTTGGTTTCTTGTGCTTGAAGTGAATGTTTGATATTGATGTAATTTGTGTTGCGTGGGATTACCCTTACATATCATATTTAATGCTTCTACAAGCTTGATCATTTTGTAAATTAATATAATATTTAGATCTATACTTGGAAAAGTAAGGTTTAGATGAGAACCATATGTAAAGCATAAGTTTGCAGTTACTTATGATGGTTGAATGTTGATATGGATAGAAATATACTTGTTAACTATGTGTGATCATATTTATGTTATGTGCAAATAAACTTTGTTTTACTCCGTTGCATGGGAATATAGCAATTGCCTAAAACATAGTTAGGTTTATGTATTGAAAGATATATATAAATATAAATGAACCTAGATCAGTAATTCTATAGCAATCAACTAAAATGGAAGCAATTTGACGTAATTAGAGTCAAGGGATTCATAACTCCCATCTATCTAATCATCTCCTTCAGATTTTCATTAATAGTACACCTATTGCTAGTTAATTTAGTTAATTCTCTTTACTTTTGATAAAACTTTTATTTAATAAACAATTCGTAGTTAACAAGTAGAATTATTGGTTGTGCTACGATTTAACTCTTCCTCCTCAAGTGATTGACACTCTATTTACACTTTATTACTTGATAGGTACGTATACTTTAATTAGACATATAAGTAGCTCATTACATACAAAATATCTATTTTTATGCCTTTTTTCACTAAAAACTATATAATCTCCATCTAAAACATTGCATCTTAGAAGAGCCTATGTTCTTTCCCTTTCTTACAAATTTCTTAAATTTTCTTATAAAAAGGGAATTTTCTCATCTTCATTTTGGATGATGAAGTAGACTCGCCTGAACTTTATGTATCTTTAAGTGCAACAGTCTTCTTCCCTCTATGATGTTTTTGGATCCTTTTCTTAATTAACTCATGAGACATCAATGGGTTAATTAAATCTTTAAGTTTAAAGGTGTTGAGGTCTTTTACCTTAGATTTAGGTATAGCCTTTCTTAGGCCTTTTAGAGCATTGGTAATATTAGAAAATCTTATAAAGATTTGAAAAATATTTCCAATATTAAACATTTTAAAACTCTCTGGCTTTCCCATCAAATTATTCCTTTTTGTTCCTTCAACTTAAGAAGTACTCTCATAGATTGAGGTTAACATGTCTCAAATCTCTTTAGCGGTCAAGTAAGAAGATACTCTATCGTATTCCACAACTATCAATGTACAAAATAACAAGTTCATTGCCTTGCCATTGTTCTTTACTAATCTCATCTCCTCCTTAATCCAATTAGAGGCTCTTTTACTTACGAGTAAACTAACCTCATCTTGGATAGCAATCGAAGAATCCATATCAGTTACCATTATTAATTGTTTCATTTTTAACTTCTAAAAACCAAAGTTGCTTCCGTAAAATAATGGTAGTCTTGTAAAAGATTAACCCTTAGTGAATGTAGAAATGGAAGTTGATTGGGATTCCTTTTATAGAACTCTTTGATAATAAACTGAAATAATTGCTCTAATATTACTTGTTGGTCACAAATTTATGATAAAACTCAAGAGGAAAAGATGAATTAGGTTCTTTAAAATTTATTTGATGCTTTAAAACCATAACCCCTTATGAGTTTAGACTAAAAACATGAAGAGTAAAGAGAGCAAATAGAATTACACATAGAAGTACAAGAATTTATGGAGATTTGGGATAATTCTCCCTACTCTACTCTACTAAGAATATACTCTTGTGTCTTCAATTCCACTATTCCAACAATAATACAAGTAGAGTTCTTGCTCTCTTTTAGATTATAATCTAAGGAGTTTTTACAATAATAGCACAAGTAGATAAGTTCCACTCGAACCGTATATTATTTGTCTCTACTCGGCCTTGGTCTTTAACACTAAGCTAAGTAGCAATATAACAAAGAAATTCAAGAAGTGAAATTTATACTTTACAAATTGTGTAGAGCAGGTTTAGTATTGAGAGAACTTTTGAATGCTTGACATGAATGAGGAGCAGCAGTTCTTGTAGTGAAAGTGAGAATTTCTCTTTGTAGAGCACTAAATGCACACTTGAAAGCATATTCGAAGGAAGGTGTAAGCTCAATGAATGCTCTAGCTAACCCTCACTACTCCCTTTGACAACCAAGTTGCATCTAGAACTTCGGTTGTGACTTCGTTCAAGTTGCGGGCTAGAATCGACTTGCATTGCGATTTTGGTCTCCTTGTTTCTTTCCCAAGAGATTTGCTTATTGTCTTTAGCACTAAGTTCCAATTTCAAGTTGACTTAGTCTAAGCCTTAACCCAAGTTATATCTGAAGTCAACTTTTGCGACTTCACTTTGCATTGTGCTCTTGGGAACTTCAAGGCATTATCAACTGCCACAAGGCATTTCCTATTTAATTCATCAAGGGATACCAAATATATACTTCCATATCTTTTTCCACTGAATATTATATGTTCTCCACCTAAAATATTGTACATAGATGATTCAAACATAACTTTATGTCCTTTGTCACATAATTGGCAAATACTCATTAAATTATATTTGAGACTTTTAACAAATAAAATTTCTTCTATGTGTGCATTTGAAATTCCTTAAATATTCTCCTTACCATTACTTTTACCTTTTTTATTGTTGCCAAACGCAACAATTCTACCGTTGTAAGACTTGAGACCATGGAATAAGGTCTTGTCCTTATCATATGTCTTTAACAACTACTATCCATAAAATCATATATTGCTTGCCTTTGGTCTAAACTATACCTACAAAACTAATTAAATAAATTTCATTTCTTTGGTATCCATCTCTAAGGTTCATTGGGTTAGAAAGCATTTGAAGCATATGTTGCTTATGTCTAGAAGGTATAGATCGATTGTTCCTTTTTACTCAAACTAATTTAGCTAATTTATTATGTAATTTCTTGATTCTACATTGAAAAAGTTTGTATCCAAATTTGTTATAGAAATTGCCTGCCCATAGATCCTTCAAGGAGAACTTGATGTACATTTGGGTTGTCAATTTGGTCTTCTTACTGAAGTCATTCTTGCTGTTCTAAGTTGGATATAGGGTGCTACCATCTTACCTTGAGGTGTAATCTATTTGGGAGTATTTCATTTACTACATTCTACTTGCTCAAATGTAGAATATCCAAGTCCTCTTTTACTAATTTAAGTTATCATATTTAGGAACATTTTGACAATTCTCTGTGTTAGATAATTTTTCCAATAATTCATTCAACACTGCATTCTCTTGCTTCAACTTCTCAAGTTCGACAATTAAAGTTTTAGTTTCTTCAACTAAATATTTGACTGTTTTAGTTAATTTTTCATTTACAAGGATGTAGATTCGCATTATTTCTTCTTTAAGGTATGCTTGCTACCAAGTTTTTTTTTGTCTCTTCAAATAAAGAATAATAGGTTTGCCGCAATTCCTCTAACTTAACATATTTTAGAATTCATGAGTAGAAAATAGATGGATTTGGAAGGAGAGTTGTTTAGTTCAAAAGTTACTTCTTCACTGCTTGTATAATTTGTTGATACAGTTCTTCCTTCAATCAATTTTGTGGCTGTGAGATAGTTAATTAAACTTTTCTCTTCGATTCTTGGAACACAACAAGTTCTTGTGAAAATTGTAGCCTCTTGATCTTCTTTAGATGAGCTACTTCTTGAAGAAGAATATTGATTTATGTACATCCCTCTGCCTTTAGGCTTTAGGAACATTCTTATGTTACTTTTTTCTTTCTTTTCTTACTTCTCATTGGATTTATTTTTCTCGAGTGTAAACATTATGCTAGTATGAGTCTCATGCCACCGCACCTTTAGTACTTGAGTGGATCTTTCTTCTTTTCTCTTCTACTTTTTTCATTGTAGGGTTGGAAGATCGATCGTTCTTTCCCTTCTTCACAATTTTTTTAAAATTTTCTTTTAATGAGAGCATTCTCTTTGTTCTCATTTTAAGTTAAATAGGAAGACCCATGTAAACTTTGGCAACTTCCTTTTAAAGCTATAATCTTTCTCCCTCTGCTATGTTCTTCGTTATTTTTCTTTATTAGCTCGTGAGATATTATTAAGATAATGAAAACTTCAAGCTTCAAGGTATCGAGGTCTTTAGTTTCTTCGATTGTAATAATCATGGGTGTCCAAGACTCTGATAGTGCTCTCAATATTTTCATGACCTACTCAAATTTAGAGATTGTCTTTCCTAGGCCTTTCAAACCATTGTCAATTTTAAAAATATTTTCATTCTCAAGCATTTTGAAAATTCCTAACTCTTCATTCAAAATGTTTGTTCTTCTAGTCCCTTAGATTTGAGAAGTACCCTCATAATTGAGGTTAAAGTGACCCCTATCTTTTTAGCAATCAAACAAAAAGATACTCGATCATACTTAGCAACAGTTAAGGCGCAGAACAATGAATTCATAGCCTTAGTGTTACTCTTTACCACTCTTACTTCCTCCTCAGTTCAATCGGAGGCTCTTTCACTTATAGGTAGAGTAACCCCATCTTAGATGTCTATCCAAGAGTCCATATTGATAGTCATTATTAACTGCTTCATTCTCAATTTCTAACAACCAAAGTTATTGGCATCAAATAGAGGTGGTTGTGAAAAATGGGCCCTCAGCAAAAGCGGGGATGAAAGTTGATTAGGATGTTATTTGTAATATATCTCTTCAGTAATAAACTCAAAGACCTACTTTGATACCACTTGTTGGTACTAAGTTTATGGCAAAACCCAAGATGAGAGAGGTGGATTGGGTTCTTTAAACTTCTTGTTGGTCCCAAGTTAATGGCAAATACCCAAGAGGGGAGGGATGAATTGGGTAATTAAAATTTTCAACTTAAACAGAAATTTTATCCCAGTTTAGTTCAATCCCCTTCAATTAAACAAAAGGAAAGCAATAAGATAATAAGAGTTGAAATAAATCGATGGACAAGATTTATAATGGTTCAACAACCTTTCCTATTCTACTCTTCCAAGCTTACATCTTTTGTGACTTAGGTTCCACTATGTATTTCATAAATACAACTAGAACCTCTGCTCTTTTTTAGATTCCAGCTCTAAGGGGCATCAACAAACAAATAGGTGACGAGTTCCATTCCAGTCACACACTACTTTGCTTACACTTGATCTTAGTTACCCAAAAAAAATTAAGTTCAACATAATAGGAAAGAATAAAAGAAAGTTTCTACATGTTACTAGTGTGTAGAGGCAGATTTGGCACCGAGAAGAACTTGTAAGGCAGGCTTAATGATTCAGCAAGCAGCTTTGAGCAGTTTGAAAGTAAAGTTCTTCTTCTAGATGTTGGCTTGACCACTTAATGCTCTTAGAGATGATAGTTGTGCTCAATCAATGATCCTTCAGCTACCCTCCATGTTCATATTGAATGCCTTATATAAATGGCGAGGGAATTCGAACATTTAGAAGTAGGTGGCGTGCCTTTAATGTGCCACCGTTCGAAAAATTTCTAACCATTGCGACCCAAGTCGCAAGTGGAGTCAACTTTTGGTGCGACTTCACCTAAGTCGCAAATGGAGTCAACTTTGGGTGTGACATTGTCTTTTAGCTTGCTTTGATCTTGATCTTGATCTAAATTTGTTCCAAGTTGAATGTTTGAGTAGACTTGGTCTTCAACTTCAATTAAGTCTAGCATCATGTTGAATTGGTTTGCGACTTTGCTCTTCAAAACGTCTGCTGATCAGTTGAAGTCGATGCTGGAGTCGACTTGGCCTGCGACTTTACCCAAGTTGCATGTGGAGTTAACTTGGTCTGCTACTTTGCAGCTCTCGTCCTTAATTTCAACTCTGGACAGAAAATCACGTTTGAAGTCGATGCTGGAGTCGACTTGGTCTGTGACTTCGCCCAAGTCGCATGCGAAGTCGACTTTGTATGCGACTTTAGCAGCTCTTGCTCATAATTTCAACGCTGGACGTAAAAACGCGTTTGAAGTCGATGTTGGAGTTGACTTGGGGACCGACTTGGCCTAAGTCGATGCCTAAGTTGACTTGAAAATTGACTTGACCTGTCATGTTTCATTTTCTTCATTTTTATATCCTTTAATCATCTCACAAACATGTTAGTAACCAAAGCTTACTCAAATTGATTTGTTAATCATCAAAACATAAACTTGGCTTATTTCAACACATGTTACCAACACTTCTTTGGCACTTTTAAAACTTTAAACCCCTTATTAGTTTAGTCCCATTGAATGAAAATGTAGAGAGTAAAAAGGGGAACAAAAGAGAGATAAAAATAACACACAAGAGAGATACAAAAAATTATATTGGTTTGGGACAACCTTTCCTATTCTACTTTTCTAAGAACATACTTTCTTATGTCTTGAGTTCCGTTATCTCAAAGAGATTACAGGTAGAGACATTCCTCTCTTTTAGATTATAGTAACAACACAAGTAGATAACGAGTTCTACTCCAGTCATACACTATTTGTCTCAACTTGGCTTTGGTCTCTAACACTAAGCAAAGTATCAATACAATAAGATTCATAAGAATAAAAATGAATCCACACTACAAATCTTGTAGGACAGTTGAAGTGCTTGAGAAGATGATTGCTTTTAGCTATTGTAATGGAAAATGTGAGTCTCTCTCTTTAAAGCACTTAATGCATAATGAATTACTTAAAAGTAGGAAGACGGAATTCAATGAATACTCTAGCTAATCCTTATAATTCCTCTTAACGTCTCTTGAATAGTTATAGAGTTATTTTGAATGTTGAAGGGCAGGCGACAGTCATTAAATGTGTCAATGTTTGAATTTTTTATGACCATTATGAGCCAAGTTATATCTGGAGTCGACTTTGGATGCAACTTCACCCAAGTCGCAGGCTGGAGTTGACTTGGGGTGACTTTGGTCTTCTCCTTTCTTTCTCAAAGATTTTACTCCTTGAGTGCTTCTTCAAGTTTCATTTTCAGGTCTACTTGGTTTAAGACTTGACCCAAGTCACAAATGAAGTCGACTTGGGTTGCAACTTCACTATGTATTGTGTACTTGGAACTTTAAATCTTCATAATTTGCATACCTTCATCTTTGAATCTTCATGATCTAATATCTTTAGCTTCAATTTTCATTTGGTCTTCATAATTTTTATACTGTCTTTGAAAAATACTCTCCTTTGATTCAAGTTTTGTACTTGAGACTTCAATTCTTCATATTTTGAACTCCATTTCTTAATAGTTGAGTTCAATTCTTTGTGTTTTAAATTTCTTGATATTTGTTCATGCACTCAAGTCAACTTGGTTTAGTAACTTGACCCAAGTCACTGGTAGAGTCAACTTGAGTATACGACTTCAGTATACATTGTATACTTAAGTCTTCAAATTCTTCATCCTTATGCTTGAGTAGTCTGTTACATTACTGAATCAAATTAATGTGGAAAGTCACCCAAGTCGCATGTCAGAGTCGATTTAGGTTGTGTCTTAGTTACTTTGGATTTTTCTTTGATAGCTTGAAGTCTCCTAAGTAACAGTTAGAGTCGATTTGGGTTGCGACTTTGCCTAGGTCGTAAGATCACGCATCTGTATTTTCAGTGTTGCCTGCAAAATTGTAAAATTGCATTTGAAGGTGATCCTTGAGTCGACTTAGGTATCGACTTGACTCAAGTTGATGCCTGAATAGACTCGACTTTGCGCTTGATCCGTAATGCTTTGTTTATGAAAAATCTAACTCAAAATAATTATACTAAACATCTTGGTACCTTAAAACTCTCAACTTTGGGTTGATCATCAAAACATGGATTACTTTTGATTTGTTAATTGAGTTCACAACAAATAAATGACTCTAAAAATTAGATTTGAGAAATTTTCATTTATACCTAAAAATTACAAGATATTCACACTTACACCTATGATTTTTAAACAAATTGTGTTTATACATATGTTTACAAAATTATTACAAATATGTCTATGGTTTTTTAAAATATCTACAATGTTTGATAAATCTCAATTTGATCAAGAATTGATCTAAGCCAAATTGAAATCTAAATCATAACTCTACCATATAAATTAGTTTTCACACTAAATTTATGTAGAAAAGAGTTAGTCTAGTGACAAGGCTGTCTCAAAAAACCATAGAAGGGATCTAAGGCTCTAAAGATTTTTCTATTGAATTCTTTATGTGTTGTACATGACATGAATGTATGTGCGATTGCTTTGTTCAACTTTCACCAACTTAGTCAACTCCTCGTAGGATTCCACACTTTTACCAAGAGGATTCTTTAAACGAGCATTGCCCTTTCAAAGGCACTATTCTCCCAATCTCCTACCTTTGAGGTTATTCATATAGGAACTTATGTTAACTTGATGTGCCTTAGGTCAAGTAAAGATATTTGGTAATTATGCTTTAAAGATTTTCTTTTACCAATGTGTTCATCCATCATTGGCTAGATCAGGTATTTATTTGACTATACTGTAGTCTCAAGACAAGTGGGTGGTCTTGATTCTGTGGCTACATCAATGCTTCATAATTATGAGATGAAATTCTTTAGCTCAAAGACAAGTGTTGTCATTCTTCAAGATGGCTCCCATAAATTCCTTGTGTTACTAGCATCTTGTTAACTTAAGACTAACATTTGGTAGGATGACCCTTTGTCTTCTAAAGGTCCATTGCTCCTCGGAGATCCACCCTTATGATCTTCTAATAAGGGGGTCTTTGGCTAGCCCTTTTCTTTGGTGTGAAGGGGCACATCAGACGTATTTCAATCCAATCCTGTCACATGTCTTTTACTAAAGTGGAGCTTTCATAAAAGCTCTACTTCTGCATGTTACTGCTCTTTTAGAGGAGGATCGTCCTTCATTTGACTATTGCAACACTTTCCTCTCTTTATTATTGTAAATAGGTGCTTCTTAGCTCACTTTTCTTATCAAAACTTTAATGATGATGTAGAGGTGATGCAGTAGAAAATTGAGGTGAATATGAGGCTATTAACCTTCATTTATTTTTGAGATTGCATGGATTTGATGAGAGTTATTGCTAGCATATGTCCTAGGCTTTTGTGTTGATAGGTGATAATTTCTTGGAACTGTCATAAGCATATAAGCTTTGTATTAATTCTCAAGGAGGCCCCTTTAGCTATAAAAAGGCTAACATTGGCAACCTTTTGTTATCATATGCTTCCTTTTTTCATCCTGGATGAGTCCAATCAAATTCTGATGAAATTTTGACAGTTCTTTTATTGGAGCCTGCCAATGTAACATTTTCCTTTTTAGCTAGGAGAGGATTTCTCGAAAAATATTTAAGTGGAAGATAGTTGTATCTTCAAAGGATTTCATTGCCCATTATAGGTGGACTTTCTATTGGTAACATAGTGTCATCCCATGCTAAGTTTGAAGAATGCTTCTCTTCAAACCTAGGTTGAGGTTTCATCATGTGGTATCGGGAAGCAACAACTTTAAGAGTCTCCCCCTCTGTTAACAAGTTGGAGCTTTTCCAAAGGATGTCTAAGAACTGACTAGAGAGCACATTTGTGTAACACCAAAACTTTTTAATCTCTACAACTACTCTTTTTTAGTTATTTTTTTACATCTTCGTATATAATTACTTCTATATAACTACCAATATAACTAACTTATTTATTATAACTTTATTCTCTTTACTCTTCATCATTATCCCTATTATATCACATAATTCTCTCCTAACTCAAATACTTTTACACTAAAAACTTCTTATCGAAAAATTCTATCACTTCCTAATACACTCATAGTATGCAAGTTGTACAAGGACTTGTATTCTTATTCCCTTTCTTTCTTTACACACAAAAGCCATCAATTTATCTTCTTCATCTTCCAAGCCCTCCTTCGGGATTCCATGGACTAGCTAGCAAAGTCTTGGAGTGCTTTCTAAGCTAGGTTTTCAGAGCTTTCTACCACCCGGGTTGCCTCTACAAACTTCTTCATTTGGTTGTCTCGCCATTTCTCTATCTTCCTTTGCCTTGTTCAGGAGGGATCTTTTTAAGTCCTCTTTCTAGTTTCTATTCTTCCTTTTACTTCTTATAATGCCAAGAATTTGACTTCTAGCCTTTATATTTTCACTATTGTACTCTTTAAGAATGAATGAATTATGAGTGCCTCTTTTGTTTGAATGACTATGTCTTTTGTGCTTGATCTTTTTTGTATCAAAATTTTCTTATGCTTGGCTTTCTTGCATACGATTGCCTCATTTGGTTTTGTCATTTTTCCTATAACCATTTAAAGTTTAGCCATATGCCAAAGCTCATTTGAAAATGCAAGTGGTTAGTATTATTTTCCATGGAAGGTTTGTAGTCATTGTCTGTGTCGGTTATTGAAGTTTCGAGGAGTACAAATGCTATAAACAAAAATCTAATTCAAAGGGTGAAGATCAATGTGGAGTAATTTTGAATACGTCAATTAGTAGCAAGGTAATGAGCACTTATAAAAGAGCCAATTGGAGAAGAAGAAGGAGAACAACAATAACAAATGAATATGGTGGAAGAAGAGAACATGATGAGGGGGAAGCTCCACTTGAGAAGGATGTGCAGGCTGCAAAAGAAGTACAATCACATGCATCTATGCATTTACACCAATATCTCCTCCACATCATTTCATACTAGACCCCTATCTCACTAGATTTTTGCAAAATACGTAAGAGGGCATCGTAGTAGAGTTAGGTAACATCGATAGCCATTACTCACTATACATGTTGGGCAAGGCGACCTTGAGCAAGATATTAGGAACATAGCCAATGGATTTCCCATCGGTGGTCAACATCAATCAAGTCTCTCAGTTGATTTATATGTTTAGCACTCTCAGGTCCCATGCTCATATTCTCAAGTCTATTACCCTCCATCCACTACTCCTCCCTATGTCTTTACCCAATGCCATTGCATTAAAGCTTCTATAGCTTTTCAACCGTTTAGATTACCTAAAAGGAGGAGATATAGGTATTTGAATGCTTTATGAGAGTAATTTTGATGTATTTAAATGCTTTAATGTTTGTGTGTTGCTACTTGAATGCATGAATGAAATCATCTTTTTTGGAATTGGATGCTTTGATTTGGATGTAGTTGATGTAATGAAAATATTTGACTGTATTTGGTTTTAGATTGCTCTTGAATGAATGCAATTGAACATGGAATTCAAATGGATTTGTTAATTTAAGTATGAACTTGGAACATTAGAATTAGACTTGTCAATTTAATCTTATCTAAATATATAAACTTGATTTGGTTTACATGGTAAATGAAAAAGACCAGTTCAATTTGCTAAGATTCTAAACATTAAAATTTTACATGAATAAGTATACATTTCAGCTAAATTTTATCAATTCTTAAAAAGGAGAGATTTTGAACTCAATTGTGGAAAATTACAAATCAATGATAATTTTGATGATTAACAAATCAATTAAAATGAAAATACTACTAATAAAGTTGTTATGATTAACAAATCAATTAAAATGAAAAGCTACTAATAAAGTTGTTACTTGAGCTTCTGCAAGATATAATACAAGTGTAGCATAGCTGAAGTTGCAAGTCAAGTCAACCTTCATAGACCACAACGCAACTATTGTATTGGCTTACAATGGTAGAGCATGTGCCGCTCAATTAATAAAGAGATGAGTAAAAGATCATTCCCACGAGAAGGCAAACTAAATAAATTTTAATTTAATATAAAAAATTTCACTTTCAAGTTGATTCAAATAATACAAGTTTATAAAGAGGAGAAAGAAATAACTAAGTTCTACAGTAATGAGAACGATAATTGACAATGATTAAGGGAGGTGACCTTAAGTGTTAAGGGACTTAAGGCTGTGATTTCCCTTAATACATTTCACAAGAACTTCTAATTGTTTATATTGATTTTCTATGATGGATTATTAATCCAAAACACCACTTTAATTATACATGTCCTCCAACATATATAATCCTAACAACCAACTTGCAAACTCTATATTAGGTCAATCCCAGCATTTTCAACAAGTCTTACACTTGATTAAATGAGATTAATCAGTATATTCCTGTCCGAGCTAATAAATCAACTCAACCAATAGCTAAGATACAAAAACCCTAGCCTAGTAAGATGAACTCATTCCATTGAACCTAGGTCCTACCTCAAGCTAGCATTTTCAAGTATTACAAGGGCACCCACATCATTCCACAAGATGGCAAGCACTAAACTCAAGTCAAATGGATAATCTAGGCAAAGAAAATCAAATAGAAACAAATTATGAAGTCATGAATACATGTTGAGTTCCATCACAACCCTAAACAGAATTTACCTCATGATAAACATAGCAAGAAATCAAGAAAAAGCTCGCCAAACACATATCCAACAAACTCTAGGAGACAAGAAGCAAAGAATAAAGAAAAAAAAATGCAAGTAAATTCTTGACAAGCTGCATATATGTCTAATTAATTTCTCATTTTAATGCAAGCATACTTGTCGATCAAGTAATAAAGTATGAATAGAGTGTCAATCCCATGAAGGGGGAGAGTTAAATTGTAGCACAACTAATAATTCTACTTATCAATTACGACATGTCAAGTTGCATATAAATTTTAAGAAATTGATAATTTGAACTTCATTAATGAAAATTAACTCAATGACTAATGATAGGGTGGCAACTAATGGAGATTTTCAAAGGGAAGAATAGACAAATAGAAGTTATGAATCCCCTGACTCCAACTATGCTAAATTGGTTCCATTTTAATTAGTTGTGTAGAGAATTACTGATCTAGGTTCATTTATATTTATATATGTCTTTCAACACACATAAATCTAATTATGTTTTAGTCAATTGCTATATTCTTATGCAATATGATTTGCACATAACCTAATCATGATCACATATGATTAATAAGAATATTCATATCCATATTAATATCCAACCACTATGAGCAGCTGAAAACCTATGTTTTACATATGAATCTCAATTAAAACTCACTTTTTCAAGTGTAGATTTAGATATTACATCAATCCACAAGTTGATTAAGCTTGTATAAGCATTAAACACAATATGCAAAAGTAAATCTCACGCAAACATATATTAAATCTGTTACTACATTCAAACATAAGAAACCAATTCTAATATGGATATGAGTTCAAGTTCATCACAACCACCCATCACAAGTTCTAGCCCATGATCATAATCAATAATCTCATCATAATCACGTTCAAATATATCCCAAGAAAAGAGAATGATAAAAATAAGAGGATACAGAGAATGAGAAGATAAAACTCAATTGGATTCTTCCTTTAAGTGAATCTCCATCTTCATCTCCATCTCTAGCTTGAAAATCTTCTTTTTGTCCTCTCCTCTGCTCTACTTCGTGCTCCCTTTCCTCTCTTTTGAGAAAACCTAAGAGTGTATTTTGTCCTATTGCAAATGGAGTGAGACATGTGCAAGATTTCACAAGTGTAGGATTAGGTGCCGAAGAGCCAGTAAGCTATTTGAGATGGTCATTAGCTGTTTAACTGGAAATTTCTAGAATGTTGGTTACTGGCATCGAGGTGTCAGATTTTGGTGTTGGAACGCAAACTTTCTATCTTAAATTCTAAAATTTGAGTGCAATGCATTTCTCTTCCTATAACTTTGGCATGAAGTCTATGAGTTAGCCACCATTTTTCTACAACGAAAGACACAAAATAAGTAAATGCTATCCTAAATGACCTAATGCAATAACAATAACCTTAGATGATATTATTTGCATCGAGTTCGTCTAAAAATGCATGAAATCTACACCTAATATATGAAATGCGAAAACAATAAAAATTAATGCAAAACCTATATAAATGCACATGTTTTTCTCAAACTAACATTCGAATTAACTGCGAAATGATACATGACAACTTTATTTCTATAGGGTTGTCAATTCCTCTTCTTGATGCTTCTTCTCCACCTTTTTCCCTTTAAAAGCACCTCTCCTTAACTCACTTTCTCTCCCCCTTTGTGTCCTCCTTCGTTCCCATTTTTGTCCCACTTTTATTGCTTTTCTAAAAGCCTAAGAGTTGTATTTATATGCCTTTCCACTAAAGTGTTGCACGTACGAGAAATTGGCACAACTCGGTCTCTCTCTAGATGTTAACTACATGTTGCCTGCTTCTAGATTTTTTTGTCTGGCGGTGGTCGAGGACTAAGCACAAGATTTTGTGATCGTGGCACCAATTATGCTACCTTCGAATCAAATTGGTGCCTTGAAATCTTCCACCTATCTTAGAGGCAAAATTCTTCTTTCATTCCATCCTCGTTCTGTATTGAATTTGCAAGAGAATTTTCATTCTTTTCTTCTAGCAAGAAGTAAAAATAAGTAAATACAATCCTAAATTATCAAATAAATTTAAAACAACTGAATTAAGATGAATTATAACTAAAATTAACAAAAATACATGAAAATTAAACGAGCTACAAGAAATGCACAAATTATGAAAACTATTGAAAAACCTATCAAAATTTACATATTTCTTTTGAACTAGCATTCAAAATGGATAAAAAATAAATATTTATAACTCTATTTTCATAGAGTTATCACTTCTCTAAACTTAAGACATTACTACTCCTCGAGAAACAAAAAAAACACAAATGCAACGAACACATGTAAAATTAAGCCTGCTTCTAATCATTAGAGCTACAATCATATTCCTCTACTTAACAATGCAAAAAATAACAATAAATTGAAAGAAATCATGAAGAACCTACTAAGAACAAGCCAAGATATGCATATTCAACCCCCAAATTAAGTTACATGTAAATGCGATCAATAAATAGTTAAAAATTAGTTTCGATCTTGCTAACCGTTCTCTTGATTAATTGGTCATTCTAGGAAAAATGTAATACATAGATGATTAGGCTAAAAGTAAATTCGGAAAAATGTAATACATAGATGATTAGGCTAAAAGTAAATTCGTTATCTTAAAAAGACAAATTTATCCATCTAATTCACTTGGCTTAAAATTTGATAATTTGCAAACTAACTCCCCCAAACTTATTGCTTTGTCTTATCTCATCATAGTTCGAGGTATCTATGGAGTTTTCTATTTTGTCTATTTTGTTTTCAGTTTTAATTTTTTTAACTCTCCTTATCATTTTTCGGGGTATATGAGGAGAATTTTTTATTAAATTACGCGAATCTTGCCATTTGTAAATGTCAAGTCTCAGTTACTCAGCTTGGGTTAACTACCCACTTCTTAATTATTGCATTTTTTAGGGGTAAAATATATATTTATATATTATGTACATAGGTTATCCAACCCTAAGCCTTAAGTAAAAAATGAACTACGCTATGAATGAATAAGACAATGCATTTATTTTAAAGCAAAGGGTTGAAAATAAACATATATAGGCTCAAATGGGGGAACAACAATGATTGCAAAAAGATATGAAATTCTAATACAAATAGGCACAAGCATTCATATTACACAAAAATTACCTCAATCACCTCATTTGAACATGTTAGCATGAATATAAACTATAAAATTCAACTACTTAATAGATCAACTCATTCACATATCACTTGAAAACTTTGAAAATTTACATGTTATAGCTCGATCAATGCATAAACCTGGCTTAAACTTTTCAATCTTCATGAATTAGGTTTCAATTTAAGATTTTCTTTGACATTTCAAGCATTCATCAAAATGGATTGCAACTAATAGATTATCACAGAAGATTTTAAAAGGCAACCTAGAACATGAATAAATAACATAAATTCATAAATGAGAATAAAATAGGACAAAACATCTCCCCTGAACTTAAAAAATGCACTGTCCTCAATGCGTATATAAACTATAAAAACTATAAATGAAAATGACATGCAAATGCAAATGTGGGTATTTTGCATTTAAAACTTTCTAACTTTGTCTATCAGTATTTTAAACCTCGAAGTTTGGTCGTTTGTCTTTTAAACCCTGAAAATTTGGTTCTTTTTCATTTTAAACCTTAACTCGTAGCGGCGTTAAAAACTATCATTAATTATGCAAAATGATGTAAATACCCTCCACTATTTTTTTAAAAAAACACCTAAATCTATATTAAAGGTAAAGATGTTATTGAAACCTTTAGTAATAAAATAAAGAAAGTCTAATAGTCAAGTTTAAAATGTAAAAAATATCTCTTTTTTTAAATATTGAAGGGTATTTTTGTCATTTTGCATAATTAATGGTGGTTTTTAACACCATTTTGAGGCAATATTTAAAATGCAAAGAAACCAAAGTTTTTAGGGTTTAAAATGCAAACAACAAACTTTGGAGTTTAAAATGCAAATAGGTATAGTTAAAGAGTTTTAAATGCAAAAAATCCTACAAATGCAAATGAAACTGTAAAACTAAGGAAAGGAAAAGGAAAAGAATTGGTGACTCCCCTAATCTTCAGGATTAATAGAATACTCGATGTCTTCATTGCTTTGTTCTTCTTCTTCCTCCTCTATTGGACAAAAAAGTGCCCCGGGCCACCTCTTCAACATGCAATTATGATGATAATAGATGAGGTGTCCAACATCTAATGACTAGCCAGTGAGGATAACATATAGTAAGATGGCAAGCTCAAATTCTAATGAATCTGCACATTAAATATTTTTAACAAGTAGCCTTCTCAATTCTAGCTCAAACAAGCTATATTCACTGCCTTAATGTGGGGTTGAAAATTTCAATTCAAGTTTAATTGATTCATGTCCAAGCATGCCCAATTCCAATCCTTCTTAATGAATCAATAATAAGACGAGAACAATGTCAACCAACTTCTTCTGCTCTCATCCCATTAAATCCTTAACCAATTGAAGATCAAAATTTCTATTGAGATTTCATCACTTCAAGAATGTACATCACCCATTAGCGCCACCATAGCTTTCCACAAAAATAAAGATGGTAGATGGGAGGAAGAAATGGAGAAGAAGAAGAGGGAAATGGAAGGAAGAAATTAGAACTAAAAAATGGAAGAGAAGGAAGTGGGTTTGAGATGATTTGGAGATGATAGGGTTTGGGGAAGAAAAGGAATGAAGGAAGGAAGAGAATGAACATAAGTCGGTTCAAGTTTTTTTTTTGAAGCGGCATCGAGGCTCCGACAGCTGCTTCTCTATTTTTTGGTTTTTTAAGCCCGATGTTGAGGTACAATCCCTACTCCCTTTGGCAGCAACTTGCTTCTATCTTTTTTGTGTCGATACCAGCTCACCATTTTCCTTATCTCCAAACTTGTTGCTTCTTGCTTCATTGGAAAATTTTGG
This sequence comes from Annona squamosa, assembly GCA_035584095.1. NCBI lineage: Eukaryota > Viridiplantae > Streptophyta > Magnoliopsida > Magnoliales > Annonaceae > Annona > Annona squamosa. The sequence goes on along the minus strand of JAXCLR010010182.1, from coordinate 4,832 downwards.
CACTCAGGCTCCAAATTTTGAGGCTAAGAACCCACATCGAATGCCTTGAAATCTTAAATGATGATGAAAAAACTTTAAATCCCTTGATTGCATCATTATCAACTTGAAAGTGAACTAAATTTTCAAAATTAGACATTGATGATCTTCAGCTCCAATGTAATGGTTTCTTATTCTCATCATATATCAAAATTGTCTAACTCATGCTAGAAAATACAAATTGAAGATCAAAGTACGAACGATAAAAAATGGTTGTAAGTTCCGAATCTTAGTCTCCTACACCCATACACTCCCAAAAATTATTTTCTTGTGATTCTTCACTTCAAAACACAAAGAATTGATCGGTAATTCATGTCTTGGGCCAAAAATGTTTGCCAAAAAATAATAGGTTGCCTCCCATTCAGCGTTGAGTTAACAACATAAGCCCGATATCCCATCCTCACATGAGTTTGCCAAAGTAATCATTTCCTTTCTCCGATTTTAGATTCTACCCATACAATGTTTGAGCCTTTGTCCATTCATGACAAAATTATTGTTGGACTCTTCATTAAACACCTCCATTGCACCATGATCATAGGCCTTTACCACCATGAATGGTCTTGACCAATGAGATTTGAGTTTCCCAAGAAATAACCTTAATCTGGAATCATAGAGCATCACCTTCTATCCAAGCAACAATTATTGTGAGCCATTGACAATTGAATTTGTTAGGGTTTCTCACCATCATGATTGTCTCACGATCCCATTGGCAAGAGACGAGAAGGGAGATCATGCACATCAGATAAGGGAAAAAGAGATACTTGCTAGCATAAAAAATTATAGCCAGCAATGGGTGTTGACAATGATGTGTGGCCATGTTGGTTTGGGCTTTTGGAGGGAGACAAAATCAAGACAAAGACTGTTCAAAATCCAAATAAGAAAACAGGGAATAGGATGAGGGAGAGGGAAAGCCTAGAGAGAGAATGTAATAATCTGGACCTGAAAATGTTAACCAATGACTTAATTATGCGAACAATTGATTTTTACTAAGGTAGCATGTTTGACATTTTGACTGTTGACATGTTGACCATCTGATGTGTCTGCTGAACTGGACTCTTGATTTATTAACTTTGACCTGTTGACTGGTCTATTCTAAATGATTAGTTACTTATAATTTAGCCTAGAAGTGTATTTAAATCAAATGGATAAATTTGGATTTAAATAAATGAGATGTTACGAAGGTTATATGGTTAAAATTTTTGCTTGTGAATGTGAGGTTGCTTGGGAGAAGTTAAATGTGAATTTTTTTATTTTGCGATTTGAGAGCATGTGGGACCCACAATGAGATAAGCATGAAGTTCAAATTTAGAACTTATTTGATGAGAAGTTCCAACAAACACACCTAACAAATGGAGGATGTTACATAGGAAAGTTATGATAGCTTTGATGGAAGGAGGTGCAAAGAGAAAGATGAATATGGAAAGTGGAGTGCACCATAATTATAAGGCAAATAGAGACATTTTTACGTGGTTTAACTTACTAGATAAATAATTTGATTATTTATCATAAAATTCATTTGATGGAATTATGCAAGCAGAGTTTTGTAGTTTATTTTGTGGAGCTTACATTATATTTATTTGATAGAATCCATGCGGTGCAAATTATTTTGTGGGACGTATTTAGTGGACTTTTTTTTGGTGTATTGTCCATCATGTGATTTACTTGTATTTGGAAAAATGAATAGAATGAAATGTATGATTTAATTATGCAAGCAAAGTATTTTTTTGAGGAATAAAATTCATTAGATAGAATAATTGCAAGTATAATATTTTTGTGTGGTTTAATATGCCAAAGAAATAATTATAAATTATTTATCATAAAATTTATTAGATGGAACTTGCAAGTAGAATTATTTTGTGATGTGGTTTAATATGCCGAATAAATATTATTATAATATTTATTGATGAAATTATTTGCAAGTAGAATATTTTTATGTGGTTTAACTTGTTAGATAAATAATTATTTAAATTATTTATCATGAAATTTAGTAGAAGAGATTATATCCAAGTGGAGTTTTGTGGTTTAGTCTATAGTGCCAATTATTGGATTGTTTAGAAAATATATATTTTAACACCTCTAAGTTTGATGTGCATATAGTTATAATTTATATAATTATATAGAGGAAAATGCATGTGTTTGAAATTATATATATTTTATATTATAAAATTTATATTATTTGTTGTTCATGTTGGAACTCCCTAATCTATCTTTTGAAATTATATAAATAATAATTATTTAATATACATTACTATGATTTTTATAATTTTGAAAACAAATTATATGGTTAAATGAATATGTAATACGCATGTTAATGTTGGATGTGTGTCCCTGTGGAAATATAAAAATTATTGGTGTATTTATATAGATGTAACCTATACATAGATGTATAAAAATATGTGATATAATTATATTTGAAGGAATAGTTGTATAATTGATTTAGAGTTCTGCTTCAGGTTACATAGAAGTGGTCTCATGTAACTCCCTCTAAATTTAAGATTTCGATATTTAATGGAAAATCTGATCCATTAATTGTATTGAATATCATTTATTTAGTTATGAGATCAATTTTCATTCAAATCCAACATGTCCCAGGCCCACATTTGCTCAAAAATAGATACGTTCATGTGTACATTATAAAAAATATTTAGATCTATTCACACATATGTTAGAATATAATAATACTTTATAGAATCATTTATTTATATAGTAGTCATATTTTAGATGGTTTAGATGTTGAAAAAATCACTTTAAAGTTGATATTTTAATATTAAACTATTTTATTATATTGATTTTACATATTTATAGATAAGACCCATATACAGTAAAATTAAACAAATAAAGAGTTTCCAAGATACTATATTTGATGCTAAATACAATGGATAAAGTGGATTTTCCATCAACTATTAATATTTTAAAAATGAAGGTTACATAAGGAGAGGGTTTCATAGAAGCGGGACCGATTAATTTATAAAATATAAATTAATTGGTTGATGCTATATAATATTCTAGTACATGAAGTTAATAACAATTGATGACATATAAATATATAAATTATACATTAATATAAATGGATATTTTAAGTCACGTGGCTATAGTGATAGATAATAAATTGATAAATAATTTATTAACAGAAGTTGAATTTATGAATGTGATTTGATGTTTGAAAAATATTCGTAGATAAATAAATATGTAAATTTTATATATTCATGTTAGTAATTGTATATTTAATTTATACAATATAAATTAATTATTCGTTGTAATACTGTTGGTTATGAAATTAATTATATATTTATGATAGTGATTGTACAATTAATTTATGTGAAATATAAATTAATTATTTAATGTTATAAGATTTTACTATGATGAAAGTTAATATAAATTTTATATTTATATTAGTGGACATTTTAGGTCCAATGAGCATGACACTAATTATTAAGGTTAATAAATAATTTTTAATAGAAGGTCAGATGTATGAATGGGATTGAGTGCCAAGTTGAATATTTGAAGATATATAAAATACTAAAATTTTTATATTCTTGATAGTTGTTACATATTCAATTTATTTTATATAAATTAATTATTTGATGTTATGCAATACCTTATGTTGGAATTAATATAAAATAATTTCTGTGATTTATAAATGCATATTTTGATCCAGTGGTCATTGTATAGAATATCAAGGAAGATAAATTAATTTATAATTTATTGATGGAGGACTCACTTATGCTTAATTAGATCTTAATATTTTTATTTCCTTGGTATGTTCAGTATTCAGATAAAATAATTATGTGAGATTTGCAATTAAATTATTATAAGAAAATAATTATATGCTTCAATATTTTACTAATTATTAAAAATACATAATTATTAAAAGAAAACATGAGAACATATAGTATAAATTTATTAAATAGGTCAATATACAATTATACGTAAGAGTTATATATATGCAAATACTTCTTATTAATTCTTATATTTTTCTGGATAAATTGATTCTTTTACTATTAAAAGCAAATCATAATAAAATTTAAGCGTAGACTTATAATTTTTAATAAATTAATATATGTGGGGCAGGTCGGACTTTTCAAGTTGGGATATAGTCAACCTACTCCAATTTTATTTTTGAATTCAGGTTAAAATTTCTAACTCTTTCCTATACTAGGTGAAAAAAATATTAGTTTTAACCGATCAAAAATAAGTTAGGTCAAGGCTGGGTCACAAGTCAACCCACCCAAATTCCTATCACGCCGAGCTGCTGGCAGAGTTGCTAAGAGTGTTATGACACCTAAGCCATCGGTAGAGCTATTGAAGGAGTTATGACACGTAAGCCACTCGAAGAGTTGTTGAAGATTTTATGACACCTAAGCTATTGATAGAGCTGTGAAACCCCAACCGTATGCAAGTCATTTCGATCGTATACACGTCATTTCAATATTTGTAATTTTGTAAATAAATAAAAATTCATGAATTATATTGATTTATATGTGTATTGGAGATTGAAATAATGCAATTAGAAATTTAACCCATGAATAGTGTACGGGAATAGTAACTGGGGACTAAGACACGTGATTAAGAGTTAATCCAAGTTAATCACTTGGATAACTTAATCACAAAAAGACAAAATAGAAATTAAATCACTACAAGACAAAATAGCAATTCTTTTGGATATTTTAATCAAAATTTGGATTTTTGTGGAAAAATAGAGAAAAATTCATAAATTGCAATCCGGGCATCGAAATTCGATGAAATTTTTTATGGATGGTTAAAAATTCATGATGGACATGATGAATGGGTTAAGA
>JAXCLR010010181.1:0-11652 GCA_035584095.1 Annona squamosa | reverse complement strand
GTCCTCTTTAATATGATTAAATGTGCAATTTGGGTAAAAGAAACAAGACTGAACTTATTGTTGAAAAAAGTTATATTCTCTCATAATTTTGGGTGTTTAAAAATATTTTATTATCTCCACAAGATTAAATATTTATTTATTAGCTAATTATGTGTTTACCAAGTGATTCATAAGTGATATTGCAATCTTGATAAAAGTTATATGCATTGATGCAACATTTTAACTTCTCACTTGTCTTTGAACTTGATTGTGAGAATCAAGTTTTTTTTATATATAATCTTTCTTTTGTCATGAGGTAATTTACGAATACCACTGGTACTTAATGATATTAATGTTATGCATATCGTGTGTAGATGTGGCACCTGGGGGACATGTAATGTATGCATTCATGCATTAAACTCTTGGCATATTGGGTTGTATAGGGTACTATTCATGACCATATTATAATAAATATGAGTCTTGCATTGGAGTGTTTTGTAGTTGCATTCTTTAGGTATAATATGATTTGTGGGGTATTGATTTAGAGGTGTACGATTGAGGCATTATTTGAGACATTATAACTATTGTGAACCTTCGCAAAGTAGGTACGGGTGGAAAGGTTAGTGAAAAATCAGTAAATGGGCCAGCCCACGTATGGGCCCAACTGTGTTAGCAAAACTCATATTAAACTAAGGGCGCGTGACCGACCTTCCTCATTTTCCTTCTTCTTCTCCTTTTCGCCCCTTCTCCCTGGTTTCTCCTCTTCTTGCTAGCCATCGAATCAGCCCTAATCTTTCTTGAAATCTAGTCAAATTGTATCAAAGATTGTTCTTCCGCATCAAGGAAGCTTGCAAATCCCAAAAGCTCGAGTCTAGAGTTGTTGGTTTTGGGAGAAATCGCAATCTAGGTAAGTAGATGTTTCGTTTTTCTCAATTAGCAGTGGAATCTTATCTTAATCATGGCATAGTACTGGTAGAAAAAGGGGTAAGTCCAATAACTCTGCTGCTTGGGGCATTTAAGGTCCCTAACAATTTAGGGGTAGCAAGAACTATAGGAAACTCAATATTGCTGAGTGAAATTTCCAAAATAGATGACGGATTAACATTCTTTCCTCCCTCACAAATGATATTATTTAGTGGGTTCAATTAGAGTTTCTCTCCTATGCTTGTCATGTGTTCGGTGAAATGTTTATGTGTAAGAATGAGTATTCAAAAGTTAAAGCTAACCTTGTAGGTTTATTAGTACTTTTTACGTGGTTTATGACACTTAATCTTATGTGTATTGGATGATATACTATTCAAGATATATGGTTGTAGTATAGTTTAAAGCATGTGTATAATCATGAGTAATTTTATCACATAACTTTTGATGTAATTGGTATGTGCATGAGTCGTTTAGCTGAAAAGGGTTATTCATGGGCCTTGAATGACATGAGGAAAAGGGTTGTTCATGACCCATGATTGACATGAGGAGAGGATTATGCATGGTCCATTAAGGACATGCAATTATATGCATATAATCCTGAGCGTGTGTTGGTCCCTTATATTTTGCATATTCATTCATGATTTGTCTTACTGCATCTATGTCATGGAATGTATATTAAGAATCTTCTTTATATCCATTTTTCACTGACTGTTATCTACTTACTAAGTCTGTTAGACTCACATGATTTATTATTTTGCCTTTAGATCATACGTGAGGCACCTTAAGATAGAGCTGAAGGAGAACCCAACCTTAGGGCTTGACCTGTAGGCTAGGGTTTGCTTTTTGTTATTATGGAATTTTTTTTGTCATTATTAGTAAATGTTAACACTTACTTAGTTGATCTAATGTATTAAACCTCTTATATTAAACATTTTGGACTTGATTACAACATATGTGAATACATATGATAATCTTTTGAGATACCTTATTGTATGATGATGGTGTATGAGTTTTTCCTGACTATATGGATGTCTTTGTGACATAAGAATGCACATGTATGAATTTAAAATTGAACGTTATATTTTAGGATGAAAATTAAGATATTTATGAATAACAGGTTATGTATTCCATGCCAACCCTTATAGTTACGAGGAGATACTGCCAAATTTTTCTTAAATCAAGTGTCACTCGTTAACTAGCCATTAGGGATGTTTAGGAGGCGGGTCGATACATTGACTCTGAAAGTTGTCAAAACAAAATCATAATGTAGAAGTGAGAATAGATATGATGGATGCATTTGTTTCATGAGCCATTAGCCTTAGCCCACCAATTTGAGCATATTATATCTTTTTGCAGCCACCTTGAAGCCTTCATAGCCTTATTCGTTGGTCCCGAGTTTATGGCTATTACCCAAGAGGGGAGGGGTAAATTGGGTATTTTGAAATTTTCACTTAAACAGAAATTTCCTTCCTTGTTTAATTTAATCCCCTTAATAAAACAAATGAATAATATGGAGTGAAATACAGCAATAAAAGCATAAATGCAAACCATAACAGTAGGTAAAGATTTTATAGTAGTTCTGACAATCTTCCCTACTCCACTCTTCTAAGCTCACACTCTTTGTGACTTAGGTTCCACTAACGTATTATCAAATACAGCTAAAGCAGCAGCACTCTTCTAGATTTCAGCTCTAGGGGGTGTGCACAAATGACGGCACAAGTAAGTGACGAGTCACGCTCAAGTCATAATGCTACTTTGCTTTCACTTGGTTCATAACACAAATATCAAACCAAGAATCAGGTACAAATATTGAATCAAATAAAAAAACTACACTTTATAGATTGTGTAGGCAGGTTTCAGCTGGTGGAAGAACTTGTAGAAGAAAGATTTGATCAGCAATGTAGCTTCAGCAAGTCAGAGCTAAGTTCTTCACTTGAAACTTGTGTCGATCACTTAATGCTTAGAGAGGATGGTAGTTAGATCTCAGTGAATGCTTTCTCTAACCTCTAGGACATTCACTTGAATCCTCTTTTATAATGATGGAGTAAATTTGAACATTTTTTGGTAGGTGGCGTGCATTTAATGAGCTAACGTTCGAATTTTTTTGACTGTTACGACCCAAGTAACATATGGAGTCGACTTCGGATGTGACTTCACCCAAGTCACAGACTAGAGTCGACTTCGGGTGCGACTTTGGTCTCCTACATCTTCAAGTTTTACTTCAGGTCGACTTGATCCTAGACTTGACTCAAGTCGTAGATGAAGTCAACTTCGGGTGCGACTTCACTTTTTGTATACACTTGTTGGAAGTTGGATTTCTTGAAAGTGATCTTGGTGACTTGATATTCTTCACATCTTGTTCTTCCACTGATATTCTTAACTTGAAAGTTTGATCTTGGAACTTGACATGTTCATCTTGTCTTGGTGGCTTGTCTTCATGTCTTGAACTTAGAATAATTTGATCTTGCAGTTCATAGATGTAGCCCAAATATTTCCCCTTGAGTAATATACTATCTTAAATGATTAAATTAGGCACATTTACTTGTCTGGATTACATATTTCTTCATTCTGACTCAAGTCAGATATCTAGGCTGACTTGGGGTCTAACTTCACTCTAGTCGCATGTGGAGTCGACCTGGGGATGTAATTTCACCCAAGTCACACATGGAGTCGACTTTGGGTGCAACTTCACTTGTCTTGGTTCCCAATTTCAATGCTGAAAAGTTTAAGCATCTGAAGTCGATGGTGGAGTTGACTTGGGTCTACGACTTCACCCAAGTCGCAGTTGGAGTCGACTCGGATTACGATTTCACCTATATTGATTCTTAATTTCAATGCTGGAAGGTTTAAGCATCTGAAGCCAATAGTGGAGTCAACTTAGGTTTACGACTTCACCCAAGTCGCGGTTAAAGTCGACTTGGACTGCGACTTCACCTGTCTTGATTCCCAATTTCAGCGCTAGAAGGTTTTGCTCCTCTCGAAGTCGATCTTGAAGTTGACTTGGGTATCGACTTTACTCAAATCGATGGCTAAGTTGACTTGGCTTTACAACTTGGTCTATTAGGTACTAAATTTTAAGTTTTTAGTCATTAATCAATTTAAACAAGTCATGTTAGTACCCAAAGCATTCTCAAATTGAGTTGTTAATCATCAAAACATAGGTTGTGCTTAAGTTGCCTTTGATTCCAACAATCTCCCTCTTTTTGGTGATTGACAGAACCAATTAGAGTTATACCTTTCACTTTTATCTTGACTCTTTAGATCAATCATATGTCATTTGCATTACATTCCAAAGTTAATGAACTTAACATATAATAGCAAATACATACAAAGCACAAGTCATATGCATTCAGCCATTGCAAATCATCCAAAACAGATCATTTTCACAGATAAGCAAGGAAATTTATACAATGTGAAACAATGAAATGCAAAATGACCTATATTTGTACAAACTACCCGTCCCATGAAAGTAAACTATCCTAAAAACTCAAAACTCTCTCCCCTTTTTTGTCAAGGAATAAAAATGGAGATAGGAAAATCGGGATTTAGTAAGTTAGAAAGCAGATATGAGATAAGATGGACGACGAGGAGGTTTGGTAGGCCTGATGTGGGTAGAAGAATAAAAAGATGAGAGAGGCTGAATGGTGGGTTCAGCTCTCACTGATTTGCCAAAATAGGGATCCAAATTAAGGACGCTCGGCACACGGTGACTTCCACTGTTTCCCGATGCAAGCCGATACTTGATATTGCACAGTTTGTGATCCATTTAGTCTTGACGAGTATGCATGTTCATGATCGCTGTATGGATCCTAGCTAGTTGTGATGAGATTCGATCTTCCATCTGCTCAAGGTGTGCCTATAGAGGGTTGACAGAGGTATCCCATGTCGATGAGTGCGAATGGGGGTTGAGGATCTGTGAGCTGCGAGGAGAGCATGACCCATGTGATTGGGGCAATGTAGGCTCTACAGGCACAATCAGTGGTGGAGACGGGGTTGCCTCCTGTTATGGGGACGGAGGGGGCTGCTTCCCCTCAAAATGTGCACCTCACGCTTCTGGTTGGGCTGGTTGTCCTATTCTTTCTCGAATCCTTTCAGCCCAGAATTCCTCCACATTAAATTTAATTTTGGTCAATAAGGCTTTGTTTATTGCATTGTTTGGCTTTAGTACTTCAAACGGCTCATTGTCAAGATCAACACTAAGATAATGCATTATTCTAGTGATCCAAGTCCCGTATGGTAACACACCTTGTGGGTTGTCTTTCTTTGAGGCCAAAGCTTCCAACAATAAGGCAGGTAGGCTGACTTTGACCCAATTGTCTATTTTTCACAGAATTTTAGTCTCCTGTGGGCTGAGTTGGTTCCGGCCCTCTCCTCTTGGGTAAATACAATGGGCGATCAACAGCCATAGAACCCTCAATCTCGGAGACAAATCCATATAATGAAGAAATTTTATCCTAGGGTGATACTTTTTGCTCATGGTTAAGTGGTTGTACATCTGTGGAATTGTTAACTCTTCGGGGATATTCTCCTCTACTTTAGGAATATCCAAAATATGTGCAATTTTGCTAATTGCATTTTCTCTGTGATTGCCATTTCTAATTCCCAAGTTTATATCTTTTCCTTTCATAAAGGTAAGGTAGTACTCCTGATCCCAAAGATAGTAGAATACTCGGGTCAGATCAGGGTATACCCTATCATCGGCTTTCAAAAGCCTAGTTCATCCCTGAAAGTTGAGCAGCTCCTCTATACCAAAATCATAGTCTCGCAGAAATTTAAAATTAATAATCTTGGGTACAAATATCTTATGCTCGTAAAAATGCTTGTAAAATCTGCTGTGTTGTCGCTCTATTCTGAAATATGTAGTTGGCATTTTGAGGACCTGTGCCTTTTGAGTTGGGGTGCCCTGCTTGTTTGCAACCGATAGCGTCTCGCTGCTTGACCTTGATTCGGAGCTGACTTATCAAGGTGTTGATGAGGATGGATCAGGCCCGCTGAAATGCACACGACGTCCCACAAATGCGGAGGCCTCCTCCCGAACTTGTTTGGATGGAGTTCGTTGTCGGTGGGGTACCCCCTCGCCTGTATTTGATCTGGATGGCCTAGATATGGCCAGTTTGGAAGGCTTTGTGACTGCTTTAAGAACCATATGATTAATCTAATGTGGGTTTTGAGATGGATTTCTAAATGGGATTTTGAGAGTAGATTACTTAGAGAGCTTATGCAAGCAAGATTAGTGGGTAGGAAGTGGAAAGAGCTAGAAGTGAAGTGAGATAGAGAAAGTTGGATTAAGAGGGAGAGAAGGCTCGAGGGCGAAAGGGAGAATCGGAGAGAAAGAACTATGAGAGAGAGCTGAGAGAGAGAGAGGTCTGGAGCGACAGAGAGGCAGAATCGGAGATAGAGAGACGGATTGAAAGAGAGAAATCGGATTGACAGAGTTGACAGAGGAGAAAAGAAAATGGAGAACAACGCTGGAAAATGTGGAAGAAAGGAAAAGGAAGAAAGATGAGGGAGAAGACGGTGTGCGGGAAGGTAAAGTGTCGCGCACTGGAGTCGTCTAAAACTTGTGCGACTTTTAAGGCAATAGCTCTTTTGCCTTCGTGTTGCTCCTCATTTCTCCTCTTAATTAACTCATGTGACATGAGTGAACCTATGAGATCTTCAAGCCGTAGCATATTGAGGTCTTTTGCTTCCTCAATGACTATGATCTTTGGACTCTAAGATTCGGGTAGCGCCCTTAGAATTTTCATTACCTACTCAGATTCAGAAATAGCTTTCCCAAGACCTTTCAAGGCATTAGTAATCTTAGAAAATTTAGCAAATACTTCAAAAATATTTTCAGTTTGAAGCATTTTAAAGCTTTCTAAATCTCCAATCAAACTATTTCTTCTCGTCCCTTGGACTAGAGAAGTTCCCTCATAAATAGAAATAAGCGTATCTCATATCTCTTTGGTGGTTTGGCATGAAAATACCCTATTATATTCGAATGCCATTAATGCACAAAAGAGGGAATTCATGACTTTTGTGTTGTTTTTAACAGTTCTAACTTCCTCCTCAAACTATGTGGAGGCTCTTTCATCAATAGGCAGCACAACACCATCTTGGATAGCAATCCAAGAATCTATATCCGTAGCCATGATTAATTATTTCATTCTCAACTTCCAATAACCGAAGTTACTCCCATCAAATACAAGTGGCCTTATGAAAGATTGGCCCTCTACAAATGCAGGGGTGGAAGTTCATTGGGATGCCATATCTGAGATCTCTTTGATTTAAACTCAGAGACCTACTCTGATACCACTTGTTAGTCCCGAGCTTATGGCTATTACCCAAGAGTGGAGGGGTGAATTGGGTATTTTGAAATTTTCACTTAAATAGAAAATTTTCCATTGTTTAATTTAATCCCCTTAATGAAACAAATGAATAATATGTAAAGAAATAAAGCAATAAAAGTAAAAATGCAAACCGCAGTAGGGGCAAAAATTTTATAATGGTTTGGACAACCTTCCCTACTCCACTCTTCCAAGCTCACACCCTTTCTGACTTGGGTTCCGCTAATGTATAATTAAATACAGCTAGAGTAGCAGCTCTCTTCTAGATTCCAGCTCTAGGGGGTGTGCACAAATTACAGCACAAGTAAGTGATGAGTCACACTCAAGTTATAACACTGCTTTCACTTGGTTCAAAACACCTATATCAAACCAAGTATCACATTCAAATATTGAATCAAATAAAAAGACTACACTTTACAAATTGTGTAGGCAGATTTTAGATCGTGGAAGAACTTGTAGAAGAAAGATTCGATCAGCGATGTAGCTTTAGTAAGTTGGAGCTAAGTTCATCACTTAAAACTTGTGTTGATCACTTCATGCTTTGAGAGGATGGTAGTTAGATCTCAGTAAATGCTTTCGCTAAACTCTAGCATGTTCACTTGAATCCTCTTTTATAATGGTGGAGTATATTCGAACGTTTGGTGGTAGGTGGAGCGCATTTAATGCGCTAACATTCGAATTTTTCCAACCATTACAACCGAAGTCGCATGTGGAGTCGACTTTGGATGCGAATTCGCCCAAGTCAAAGACTGGAGTCGACTTTGGGTGTAACTTCGGTCTCCTGCATCTTCAAGTTCCACTTCAGGTCGACTTGGTCCTGGACTTGACCCAAGTCGCAGGTGAAGTCGACTTCAGGTGCATCTTCACTTTCTGTATACACTTGTTGAAACTTGGATTTCTTGAAAGTGATCTTGGTAGCTTGATATTTCATCACTTCTTGTTCTTCCACTGATATTCTTAATCTTGAAAGTTTGATCTTGGAACTCGACATGTTCATTTTGTCTTGGAGGCTTGTCTTCATGTCTTGAACTTAGAATAATTTGATCTTGCAGTTCATAGATGCAGCCCAAAGATTTTCCCTTGAGTAATATACTATCTTGAATGATTAAATTAGACACATTTGCTTGTCTGAACTACATATTTCTTCATTCTTACTCAAGTTAGATATTTGGGTTGACTTGGGGTCCAACTTCACTCAAGTCGCATGTGAAGTCGACCTGAGGATGTGACTTCACCCAAGTCACACATAGAGTCGACTTCGGGTACAACTTCACCCATCTTGGTTCTCAATTTCAATGCTGAAAAGTTTGAGCATTTGAAGTCAATGGTGTAGTCAACTTGGGTTTGCGACTTCACCCAAGTCGTAATTGGAGTCGACTTGAACTGCGACTTCACCTATCTCGATTCTCAATTTCAACGCTGGGAGGTTTGAGCATCTGAAGTCGATAATGTAGTTGACTTGGGTCTGCAACTTCACTTAAGCGCAGCTGGAGTCGACTTGGACTGCAACTTCACCTATGTTGATTCCCAATTTCAGTGCTGGAAGGTTTTGCTCCTTTTGAAGTTGATCTTTAAGTCGACTTGGGTATCGACTTCACTCAAGTCGATGGCTAAGTCGACTTGGCTTTGCGACTTGGTCTGTCGGGTATTGAATTTTAAGTTTTTAGCCTTTAACCAATTTAAACAAGTCACGTTAGTAACCAAAGCATTCTCAAATTGAGTTGCTAATAATCAAAACATAGATTGTGCTTAATTTGCCTTTGATTCCAACATTATTTTCTTCAAACTCTAATTTTCAACTTCAACCCATTAGCCAAAAATTCTTTATGGTCACCCCACATGAGACAATTTGAAAAAGAAATTTGAGGAAATTAATTTCAAATGTGATTGCTAGTATATAAATGATCTAAAAATAAAAAAAAAAGAAAAACTTTTCCTAGATATCCTGAAATATGGTGAGAAAAATGAAAGCCAGATTTGGTAAAAATGTCCCTAGAAATCCTAAAATATGGTGAGGGGTATTGGTAAAAAAATTTTAAAAAAATTTACCAAGGGTAATAGCATGAAAAGAAAAAAATAAGAGAGCAAGCAAGTGATGAAAATACTAGCAATTATAAGAATTTCAAAAGTTTCATCTCTTCAAAAAATCTTTGTTTAGCCTACTATCCATAGTCCCGTTACAACCTAGAAAATACCTCTTCATCCTTCAATCTTGTGTACTAAGATTAGAGGAGATGGAAATAGGAGATTTACACCTAAGTATGAGTGAAGTTAGGAGATTCCAATTTTAACTTGATAAGATTACTAACTTGAAAAGTTGAAAGTTGTTGAAGTGCATGGCTTGTGATTAAGAAGTTATTTGTGATTGCCTGATGGGGTGGGTAATTAGTGAAATAAATGACATTTGGATTTAGTGGAGATAAAATTTGCTTTTGTTAAGTGTAAAGACTTTGAGAAAGTGTAAACTTACCATTTATATTGCCCAAACTATGATTTATCTTTACTTGAGGACAAACAAAAGTTTAAGTGTCGGAGTATTTGATAATTAGTAGTTAATAAAATATTTGGTGTGTATTTTGAATCAATTTGGTGGGTAATTATTTGATTTTAATGTAAAATTTTATTTAAGATATGTTTTGGCAATATTTGGGTGTTGAATATTATTTTCAAGTTATTTGAATGATTTTGTAATATTTTTCTTTAAATAAAAAATTGTTGTGATAGAAATAAATAGCATGAGAAATATTTCATGCATATTTATTAACCATTAAAATTAGTTGGGCAAAGTATTATTAAAATTAAGATTTAAAAATTTTATATTTTGCAAGAATACAACAACAATAATTTGCGTGGCCCATGAAATCTGGCCATCCTACAGATGCAACAAATTCTAGCTGTGGGGCCCCCACAGAATTAACATAAGCAATCAATCACATACACGTCATGTGCTTACCATAAAACATACCAACCATCAAGGAATGCCTGCATATATTTAAATGGCTTGGCTAAAAGCCAATTCAATTGCTAAGCATCCACTCCATGTAATACAAATTAAAGCAAAACGATAGACCGTCCATTCCCTTTCAAACATCTATGGTCCATCTCGAGCAATTTAGCTATTTGATAATGATAGATCTATACCGCGCCTTTGTTCATTAAACAACAATTTCTAGTAAATCTAAGCAAGCAATTCTATTTGCGCAATCATGAAATTCAAATTGCAAACGAATGCAATCTACAAGGCATATTCTATTGCTTGATTTTTGCCATTAAAAAAACATACGCAAGCTCATCAGCACCATTGAATGCACGTAAGAAGTCCCTAGCATGTTGCGCTCACTAAGCTTATAAAGAGATGCACATCTATAATTCTAGATATACAATTCACAACACACTTCTAAAGAGAGAAAGAGAGGCAGAGACGTGCAATGGAGTAGAGAATTCAAGCGTGGAAGCTGAGATCAAGCTTAAAAAGTAGATTTTTCTTCTCTTTTATTTTTAATTTTCTGTTTATCTGAGATGAATATTATTTTTTATTTTTATTTTAGCCTTATGTCCAATGTAATTTTGTGTGGCTAAAAACCTCATTCTTGGGTTGCAACGGATCTTATTTTTTAATGATGATTAAATTATAGTTTTCTCTTTGATTTTATATTATTAATATTGGCTTATCTATTTAACCTTTTCTTAATGCTTGTATGAGATTGGCCTCCTTATAGATTGGTTTGAAAATTTTGTGTGATGCTTGAAAGAGAAAACATAAAACTGGATGGTAGGTTAACTAACATGTGATCTATGCATAATTTAGAAATGATATTATCTTGTGGGATGTGTGAGATTTGCTAATATAAATAGAAATATCTATTAGCCATGTGTAGTCAATATTAGGGATGTAATTAATGTTGTTAGTTATTTTAAATTCTTATGGTTTACATTGGAAGTTAAATTAATGGGTGAGGTTTATGCAACCATCAAAAGAGGAGTATGAATAATATTGTCCTAGACTAATAATCCATATTAATAAAATAAATCAAGAAAATATAACAAAATCATGAGTATAAAGAAGTGAAGTTATAACACTAGATTCATCCATCGATAAGAATTTCCCATTTAGTTTATTCTTGTTCACACCAACTTATCTTTTCTTAATCTTCTTTTTCATCTTTCTCGTTTTACATTACACATCTTTGTTTTTATTCATCCAATTAAATTCTTTAGTATATTGTAAATAGTGAATATTTTTGGTATTCAAGTCCTCGTGGGAACAATAACTCTACTCATTATATCTATGTTACTTGTGCGACCTGTACACTTGTAGAAAAAATGGCAACAGTGTGGATACATGTGGCGCCTCGAACCGAGGCGTCACATTTGTCCTTACTCCAAGATCTTGTCGATTGGTAAGTGTGAATCAGGATTG
>JAXCLR010010180.1:0-11654 GCA_035584095.1 Annona squamosa | reverse complement strand
TTTTATTATTATTTCATTTCCTTTCTATTTCTATACTACTTTAAATTTTATGATTTTATTTATGATGAATAACATGACAAAATTTACAATTTTTTAATAAAGATATATATAGTTTATAGTTTCTTTGGAAGACATAATGCTTCCAATGGATTGCGATTCAGTGCACCTGGGTTGTAAATAGGTTAGGATTGGTGTTTTTTAAATGAGTTAATAAATGAATTAGGGTTGAGATATTTTAAATGTATTAGTATTAGTATTAGGCTCCAACCCGTCTAACCCAATCTGTTAACACCCCTAGCTCCAAGTAGAGGACGCCGACATTGATGCAACTAGGAAAAGGACCAAAGTGCCTAGATCAATCCAATCCGTCCCTCAAAGATGTAAAGTAGATAACATGCTTTCAATGAGAAAAGCCTTAGGCACCGTTTTTGTAAAGTGGGAAGGGACGTAGGTGGGGAAGTTGAAAAAATATCTGGCGTGAGCAGTTGGTTTCCTATGTGTATTTGATGGAAGTTATGCTCTCCTAAAAATGATATATTTGTGCTTCACGGTAAATGGGTTAGAAATGAGATGTATTGTATTGGTGGGTTGAAAAATATTAGCCTTAATATGCTAAAAATTGAGTTGGATTCACAAGGTTAAGAATTGACCTTAACTCAGTTACACCTCTAGCCATAGAATATTGAACCCTTATATATCAATGGCTTTTTAAATGAATTTGAAATTTACCAAGCTGCGTATTCAAACTATTCAAGATAAATACATATAAACAATAACGGAATATGTATAAAATGAGAATAAGAAATGGAGATAATAATGATATTGTAAGTGCGTACAATGCCAGTATTTTAATTATTTTGAGATATCCACTCTTAAAAACGTGGCTTATGACATTCACCTTTTTTTAATACAATATTCATTCGGGATTTATTATTTTAATTATCTGCATATTAATACATATATATAATACAAATGATATTATAAATGCACACTGTTTACTATTTTGTTTTGAGATATGAATCCTTAAAAATACAACTTAGGGCCAACAAGGGCATAGCTCCATCGTAGGGGGGTCTAAAAATGCCACTGATTTTAAAAAATTCAAAAAAAATATTTAAAAATCTCCAAAAATTATAAAAATTTATAGACATGTTAAATAAACTTAGATTAACAGTCTTGTAAAAAAATTTTCAAAAAAAAAATAAGAAAAAAGAGGTGAAGTACACCCGGGTGCATTGAACCAGGGTCCGGGGTTGGGGAGGGTGTGGAAGACTTCGAATGGAACAGAACAGATTGGCGTGATTATCCTTGACCGTTGAGTCGATATTTCTATATTTGGAAGTCATTTGCGCATTCAAAAAGACTTCCACATACGTTGATGCCAATTTTTCAAAGTCAATTGTCAATTGGCACAAGTCGTCTCAGCCATAAAGTTCTACGCTTCCATGAAAAGCGTTTCCATTTCCCCATTTTTTTCAGCTGAGAAATGTTGTGATCAAGATTGTCTTCAACCGTAGATATTCCCCACTCCATGGCCCCAGCAGCTTCATAGTTGCATTTATTTTATTTGTTTTATACACGTGCATGTGACTTATAATATTACAAATTAACCATATTTACCTTATTGCACATCTACTTAGTATGAGCATAACTCAAGTCATTCGGGTTCGCATCCAGGATAACCCTAACCTTAATATAAACTTTGTTGTGCACACCCTAACCCTAATTCAATTATATTTCTAAAACCTTAACCCTAGTCATATTCTTATAAATTAGATTAATTTAATATGTAAAATTTTTTAATATCGAAAGGTGAGCAATAATATATTAATGATAACATTTCAAATTTGTAATTCTTTTTTGCAATCGGACATTTAAATGTTGAATTGAAAGTTTATGCTTTTATTAATTTAGCTACACTAACGAATAGTGCTTTGGTTACACAGAAGCGATTTCGTGTAGCTTTCTCCATTTTCAAAATCTCGATTATCGATGCAAAATCTAATGCATTATTTAACATCAATTGTTTAGCTAAGAGACTAATTTTCATTTAAATCAAATATGTTCATGGGTCATATTTGCTTAAAATTAGGTAACTCACATGAAAACTAGCAAAAATATTTAGATATATTTACATATGTATTAGAATATAATAAAACTTTATAGTCTTATTTATAATATATAATAGTCATCTTTTAAATGGTTTAGATATTAAAAATACTATTTAAATTTGATATTTAGTATTAAATCATTATGTTATGTTGATTTTATATATTATAGTA
The DNA here is from genome assembly GCA_035584095.1 of Annona squamosa. Classification (NCBI taxonomy): domain Eukaryota; kingdom Viridiplantae; phylum Streptophyta; class Magnoliopsida; order Magnoliales; family Annonaceae; genus Annona; species Annona squamosa. Next base: position 9,372 of record JAXCLR010010180.1, on the reverse strand, counting down.
AGACCCATATATAGTGATATTAAAAATGAGAGGACTTTTATAATAATATAAATTATGATAAATGTAATATATCGAGTGAATTTTTCATTAATTATTAATCTATTAAAAGTGAAAGTGTGGCATGAAAAAGGAATTTTATAAAGGCAGAATTATAACAAATATTATTCTAGGTAACAAAAGGTTATAACCTGACTGCCCTCAATGGAGAACTTGGGTTCATTCTTTTACTATTTTTTCCATGCCTTCTAGGCTTCTTCTATGTTACCAAATACATAAGGGCATCTACTTAAATGGATCCGGGTGTACTTAATTTTCATGCATCCAAGTACAAAAACTTATTTAGGGTTTGTTTGGCAATTTAAAAAAGTTGTCAAATTAAAATTTTTCAATCTAAAACTTTTCACTCTCTATAACTACCTTTTTTTAATTATTTTTTACACATATTTTTATACAACAACCCTACTTTTCAATCATTTCTACACAACTACCAATACAATTAACCTATTTATTTTAAATTTATTCTCTTTATTCCTTATCATTACCCCTACAATATCACATCATTTTCTATTGATTTGACAACTTTTACATACAAAACTTTTCATCAAAAGTTTTACAATTTTCCAAACACACCCTTATTATTTAAAAAAAAATTTCACTCCCAGTTGGGGGAAGACTCAAACACTGGACCTATCGTAAGAGAGAAAATGATATTACCACCAGTCCACATGGCTGATATATTTGTGTCTGAGGCTTATTTACTTGCTTTTTAAACCTTATAACTTTGCCTCTGTTGCTTCTTGAAATCCCCTATTAATCCAAACCACAGGACGAATGGAAGTTAGGTAGTTAGTGGCTTGGTACTAGTAAACATTTAGTACGACTATCGTGCCGTGAAAACGGAGAATTTAGGCTTTCAAACAATTGAGTGTCATTGAAAATAGCTAACTACTGTGTGGCGGGCAATTGCAAGAAATTTTAGATGGTGCTGCTCACAAAAATATGAGATAATATGTAAAGTATAATGATATTGTACATATAATATGGCCTTGTATATTTTATATTTTGAATTACACTTTTACTATTTTTATGTGCTAGGAAGTGTAAGAATTGTGAAATTTTTTATTTTTAAAAATTTATAAAAATATATACAAAACGTCAAAATTAATAAATTTTGATACATGAAAAAATGCACTTAGGTACCAACCCAATCCGTCCCTCCCTTGAAAATGTATAGTTCAATGAGAAAAGCATTAGACACCTTTTTTTTAATATGGGAAGGGAAGTTGGTGGGGAAGTTGAAAAAAATTATCTTTAAAAAGTTAAAAAATTTTGTAAAAAAAATTAAAATGAGGTAAATGATAAGAGAAGAGTAGACGCAAACTTATTCTCAAATTGTGCTGATAATTTACTTATATTTAACTATTTTACTTAACAAGTGGAGAAGACATTAAAAAAGTATAGAATTTAATTATTTGTTACTCAACATTACAACACATTGGATTTCACAATGTTAGGATTTGGTTACAATGATGACGATGGAAAGGAGGCTTAATGCATGATGTTATCTTCAAACTTATCTCTTAAATCGTATTTCTGAGACGCTGGCATTGTTTTGAAGATGGCTTCATAAATAAAAAAGAACTCTCTAATCGCATGCCATTGGCCGCAAGTTGCCTTACAAGCGTTTGGTGAACATAGATTTTTTTTTTTTTATTATTTTACACATACGCAGCTCTATCGACAGATATTACAATAAATTTTACTTAATATGACCAATTTTTTGGGTTACTTAAAATATATATTTTTGATACTGTTAATTATTTAGCAACCAATAATTGGTTGCTTTTTCTGATTTGTTAGAGCCCAAATGCTCGATGGCATGTTCCATTCTGCCGATGACGAAAATTTGAGTCCGGGACGTCGGGCATCGACGCCCACATGTAATACCAGCTGCCTAAGACAGGTTCATACATAATTGATTGCTTTTGTTTTTTGATGGGGAGATATTTACACACATCTCAATACATATTACATTTGAAGGCCTGAGACATTCTTACAAATCTGGAAACACTTGCTCCACTAAATAATCCGGAAGACACAGCTTCCAACCGCTAAACGGGAGACCACTGCTCCCACCACAAACCAAACAGGAGACACACTGCTCCTACTGAAACATATTATTTTTTTTCCGTCGTCTCTGGGATTTGATCCCACGACCGCAGCGACCCCGGAATCCCGTGGCAGCGTCGCTGTTGGTATTGATTGCTTTTGTTATGCGATATTTGATTACACATTGTCGATTTGCAATTTAAAGTCTCAATTAAAGTTGACAAAATTTTTTTTTTTTTAAAGAAGTAACTATTAAAAAATTGACAAAATTTTCAAGATAAGTAACTATTAAAAAATATTTTTGATCGCAAAGTAACTACTAAAATTTAGGTGTAAATAGAAATAAATCTTTTAGTTGTAATGAATGTAGGATTTTACTGCATTTGATCAAATGTAGTTATATCTTTGGTTATATTTCATCGAAAATAGTGAAATTAAAATTTTGGCTGTCAAAAGTTAGTTACTTATACTACTTATAGTGTTTATCCTGTAAAATTCGACAATTTTTAAATTTCTCTAATGTTTTACTTTATTTAGTTGATTTAAAATGGACTGTTGAGTGATGTCCTTTCTTTTTCGTAAAAAAAAAAAAAAAAAAATCTTACAAGCTTTTGTATTCTTACTGCATGCCACATACAATCAAAATAATCACACTCCTTGACAAAACCATCAGTGAATACACGCCATCTCGTAGGACGCTTTTGCCATTGCTTCTACGGAACTATTTTGTGCTGATAATTGACTCATGCATAACTATTTTACTTTACAAGCGGAGAAGGCTTTTAAAAAGTATTGAATTGAAAAAAAAAAAAAAAAATTGACAATGATGGGTGTGGAGTTGAAACTTGAAAGTAGAAGTGTCAGTATGTAACACGGGGAGCTGGCCAAAGGCGCCCATTGTCAAAAGTCATACGCGTGCGCTCACACACGTCTTCTTTTTCTTGATGTTCGTCAACCGTTTGAAACTTTGAACCCTCTAGTAATGCTTTTTTAAACTTTAATGGATAAAATGGTTAAGGTTGGCTCAAATAGGCTCCATATGAATATAAAATTATAATATACTTCACATGTTATATTTAAAATTACTTATTTTTTTTATTATACCAATTTTCATTCAAATTGGATATGCATACAAGCTTTATTTGAAAATAGTATAAAATTAATGTAATAAAATAGTTTTGTATAAATAATAATTTTAAAGTTATTTTTTCAATATATGAACTATCTAAGACATAAATTATATATCAATAAATGGGCAAATAAAATATTAATATGTATAGGTGTATGTTATGTCCTTTTTGACTTAATTGCACCGTAATTTATGGTGCAGTTAGCAGTACCAGACCATACATCACATATATATGAGCTCCATTTCTATATAACCTAAATATAACTTATATAGAATTTATTTCTTGTAAGTTCCTCCATTTTTAAGATATTGATCATTGATGTTAAATTTAATTAATTTATTATACTTAATCTTATTTGTTTAACTGAAAGACCAACCTTCATCCAATTCAATAACCGCATGAGCCACATTTGCTTAAAATAGATATATTTGTGTTTAAATTAAGAATAATACTTAGATCTATTCATATATATATTAGAATATAATAATACTTTATAGAATTATTTATCCATATAATAGTAATATTTTAAATATAATAATACTTTATAAAATTATTTATCCATATAATAGTAATATTTTAAATGGTTTATGGAATCAATTCTATGTAACTTGATTACATAGAAGCGGAACCCATTATATAAATAAGCATGAGAAAAAGATTTTTTTTATATTAGTTTTTTTCATGCAAAGGTCTAAGTAGGAAGTTTAATATTTATTCTAATAAAAATATTTTACTATAAAATACCTTATAAAGAAATCAAATAAACGTACTTGAAATGGGACCATTTTATTTGTAATTTTTGTTTATGCTTTTTATTTTTATTATATTCAAAATAGAGGATAAGCTACAATCTTTATCTAGATTATTTATCGGCATGACTTTAGTGTCATTAATGAAAACATTAATTTTATATATGATATATACATGATGCTTAATTCTATTCAATTTTTCTAATTTAATTTATTTTAGTGCTGAATTATTTAACGGGGCAGATCCCATATGCTGTACACAGTTGGCCCCAACCGCATGCGACTGCAAATCCCTTTTTTTATTTTATAAAAACTTGGAGACGGGAACATTCTTGAAAAATTTTAAAAAATTGGGTAATGTAGCCCGCATATAATCGGATCCAATTATCTTTTTGATGAGCATGTGTTTAACGATCATCTGAATATATACTAAAATCATATCTTGAGGCATTCTTACAAATTTTCTTTAATATTCTGATAATATTTTTATTTTTCCTACTCAGTGGATGCTCTCATTAAATACATAGAAATAATTTCGTGTAAGTCCTCCATGTTTAAGATACTGATAATTGATGCAAAATTTAATTCATTTATTATATTTAACCTCATTTGTTTAACTGGAAGACTAAATTTATATACGTATGGCCACATTTGATTAAAAGTAAATATATTTTTGTTTGAATTAAGAACAGTGCTTAAATATTTTCATATATGTATTAGAATATAATGATATTTTATAGAATTATTTAACCATATAATAGTAACATTTTATATGGTTTATGGAATCAATTTTGTGAAACTTGGTTGCATAGATAATTAACCCATTATATAAATAAGTGTGAGAAAAAAATTTCTTTTATATTAGTTTTTTCCACTCAAAGATCTAAGCAAGAAATTTAATATTTATTACGGTGAAAACATTTTACAATAAAATACCTATAAAGAAATCAAATAAACGCACTTGAAATGGGACCCTTTTATTTGTATTTTTGTTTATGCTTTTTAATTTTTTCTTAGATTTAAAATAGAGGATATGCATTAGAGGTGTTAATGGTCATTTCAACCCATCAATAGTCCAGCCCATTTATAAATGGGTTTGAGGTTGTATTTTTTAATAAATGGGTTATGATCCATCAATCTGTTTAACCATTTAATTAAATAAATGGATTAGGATTGAGATTTACAACTCGTCAACCCGTTTAGTAATAAATTTAACCCATATAACATGTTCAACCCTTTTAATTCATTCAACCTATTTAACTCGCTTAACTCATTAAAGTTTTATATATACAGATATAAACCTCTCGGTTATTTTTCCTCTATAAGTCTTCCTCAAATCACTCAATTTTCATTTTTTCACTGTTACCTTCATTCTAATTTTCCGTTACTACCCTATTTCCATTTCCCTTACTCTGAAAATACTTTCTCGTCTTTCCCTGCGAGATCATCATCAATTAGAGTTTAAGCTTTCTTATTTGATATACAACTCGTTAACAACCCACCAACCCGTTTATTAAATGGGTTGTAAATGAGTTAGAGTTGAGGTTTTTCAAATGAGTTAATAAATGGATTAGGTTTAAATTATATTAAATGAGTTATAATTAGGATTGGGCTCCAACCGATCCAACCCGATACATTAACACCCCTAGTTGGCATATGATCAGCTTCCACTTTTTTTTGATGAGTATGTATTTTACAATCATATTAATATCCATTAGAATCAAGTCCAGAAATATTGTTATAAATTTCCTATAACATTATAACAAATATTCTAACAATATTTTATATTTTTTCTACGCAGTGGATGCTCCCATTAAGTACAGAGAGTACCAACACCACTGCTCCAACCTTCGCCTGCACGTGACAGTCTGTGAGCTTACCATTGAGGCAGCGCCTCATTGGCAATAGACTCCATTTATTTAGTAGTACTTCATAGTTAGATTAAGTTTCATCTTACTAATTTCATAAAAGAATTTAAAAAGAAATAAAGGATAATTTATTTTGAATATGTTCAAACAGATAGGGATCCTAGAAATACATATATACTTTAATTAAAAATTTGATTGTATCTGTTTAAAAAAAATTTAAAAATTTTGAAGAGGAAAATTGAAGATATTGACCCATTCACAAATAGTAATAATCTAATTAATTTTAAAGCATCAACCTTCCTCTATATATATATATATATATTCAAACAGAGTAATATTTGGTTGGTGACAACCGCAAGGTGTTCAGCGCCGTGTATTTGATGGAAGTTGTGGGTCTCCTAAAAAAAATGATGTAAGAGATTTTGAGCTTCATCGTAAATGATGTAAGAGTCTTTGCCCTTCATTACTATAAATGAGTTAGAAATGAGATGTATTGGTGGGTTGAAAAATATTAGTCTTTTTTTTTTTTTATGAGAAGGAATGACTTTACCCTGATCCCACCCCAATTTGGAAGGGGTTCGGGATAGAATAATCTGCAGAATTCATTGCCAAAAAATTGTTAGTACAGATTTTTACAAGAATATCCTGTGGGGGGTTTCCCACAAAGACACATCATCTAAAACAGAGACAAACGCCCGATCCGCGAAAGCGTGAGCTACAGTGTTTCCTTGCCTAAGAACATGGCTTACAGATATATGGGTGTTGGTGCAGAGAATCGATCTGATCTCGTCAATTAAATGACTCACAGGAGAGAAAATTTGGCCGGCGTTCGTCAGGTAAGTGCATAGGAGAAGTGAGTCAGACTCGATGAGGACCATACGAAGGTTGAGGTGAAAGGCCCACCTGATACCAAAAAGAAAAGCTTTTGCTTCCAACAAAAGGGGAGGCTCCCCCCCTCCCATCCATCTTCGGCCCCACACAGCAATGAAGTGGCCGCGAGAATCTCTGATAACCGCGGCAATACTTAAGACTCCCTGGCTCGCCACACACCGGGCATCAACATTTATCTTGAAGGTACCAACTGGTGGTTTTGTCCATCTGGGCACAAGCGGAGTATCCAAGTTGAAAACCTGATGGAGAGACTTAACACGCCTTAATTGCTCGATGTAATCCAGGCACCAAGGCAGAATGTCCATAAACACAGGATGAGCCCCATCAGCCTTTAGCTTGTTCCGCAAGAACCAAACCCGCCAGCAGAAAACTAGAAAAAGGGCCAGCTCCTCGCCCCTGCCCCTAGAAGATAGGAAAGACAAGATATCCTGCACCGTGGGTGCGATAAAGCTTGCCGGCAAAAACCTTCTAGCAAAACAAACAATACTATCGCACCATAGAAATAAATGGTCAGCATCCTCAACCACCCCAGAACAAAAGAGACAGAATGGATTCACATCAACGCCCCTGCGCGCGAGGTTAGATAGGGTAGGGAGAGAATCCCTAAAGAGGCGCCACCCAAAAATCATGACTTTGCTCGGCAATCCAGACTTCCAAATAGCCCAAAGGCTATCAGAAGGAAGTGTGGCCCCGTTCGCGGCCATAAGCCATCTGTGTGCCGACCGAACAGAGAACTGACCATTCGCCTCAAGCTTCCAGAAGATACTATCATCGACAGGAAATCGGGGAAGGGGAACGCAACAAACAGATAGCCACCCCACATCGCCAACTGCAGCCAAGACCCGCTCCATGTTCCAGGAATTAGTCCTTGCGTCAATAAAATAACAAACCGGGACATCATCCGGGATGGATGATGGAAGCGGCCCCGCCTTGCAGACCCCCCCCCCGTCCAGCCAATCGTCCATAAAGAACTGGGGATCTAGTACTAACATTAGCATTTGGACTTACTAATTTCATATATTGGTCTTAATATGCTAAAAAATGGGTTGGATTCACGAGGTTAAAAATTGACCCTAACTCAGTTACACCTTTAGCCGTATAATATTGAACCCTTATACATGAATGGCTTTTCAAATGAATTTAAAATTTCGATCAAATCTGATTAAGCCCCGTCAAATCCATAATAGTTGCTGATACACGTGTCAACATGATCCATTATGAGTCAGAATTCAATAGAATCGTGATTATTCATTCAATTATTTTTTTATTTTTTCAATAATATGCGGGCCAAGCAACATTTTTTATTTGAATTTCGAAAATGGAAAAGCCAAGCATTTTATGTGCCAACACATGAAAACAGTAGTGGAGCTGGGATCCTGGGGCAAGGGAAATTTTTTTCACTGAGGTGTATACAAGAAAAAATTGATGTTTGAATTTTTGTTTAATCATATTTTATTATAAATTTCTCTTTAAAATATAAAATATACTATTCTACGATCACTTTTGCAATATTATAATTACACCGAAGTAAACAAAAAAAAACTATGATAAGAATATTTGTATCTCAAACTATTCAAGATAAATATATACAAAAAATAGCGGAATATGTATAAAATACGAAGAAGAAATGGAGATAATAATGATATTGTAAGTGCGTACAGTGCCACTGTTTTATTTTGAGATATGCACACTTAAATTATTATGATAAATTATTTTAAAATATTCATTCAGGATTTATTATTTTAATAATCCGCATATTAATACATTTATATACTACACGTGATATTATAAATGCATGCAGTCTTTATTTTGTTTTAAGATATGCATACTTAAAAATACAACTTAAGGCCAACAAGTGCATAACTTAGTTAGTAAAAGTCTTGAATTGTGTCTAAGTGGTTAGGATTTTGATCCCCATTAGTAGCATTGTATCTTCCAAAGAAAAAAATTGACGATTTTTTAACTTCATGTATGTGTTTGTGTATATATATCGTTATTAAAAATTGCAAATTTTATCGTCTTATTCATCATAAATAAAATCATAAAATTTAAAGTTACAAAATTGCCACTAATTTTCAAAAATTAAAAATAAATATTTAAAATATTCGAAACATGGTAAAAATTAATACGCATGTTAATTACACTTATATTAACACTTGTATAAAAAATTTTTCAAAAAATAAAAAACGGATTAAAATAGATTTAATGCACCTAGGTGCACAGGATCGCAATCCATTGGAAGCATTATGTCTTCCAAAGAAACTATAAACTATATATATCGTTATTAAAAATTGTAAATTTTATCATGTTATTCATCATAAATAAAATCATAAAATTTAAAGTAGTATAGAAATAGAAAGGAAATGAAATAATAATAAAAAAAAACTTAAAGGCTGAAGTAGATGTGCTGGGGAGTCCAAAGCGAGAAAGATAGTTCTAAAGAAGTATATAACCAAAAGAAAATCAGAAAAATAGTCATAGAGGCCAAAATGAGCAAAAACTGGGAAAACGAAACGCATACAGCTTGAAGTAGATGTGCGTTTGTTTTGCATCAAAAAATGTCAACTAAAACTTTTCAGTTTAAAACTTTTCACTCTCCATAATTATTCTATTTTTTAATTATTT
>JAXCLR010010179.1:0-11667 GCA_035584095.1 Annona squamosa | reverse complement strand
TCATGTTAGACGAATGATGGAAATTTTCCATGTATTGATGAAAAAAAAAATCCTGCCGTGTGATCAGGGCAACAATCTTGAGTCACGTTTACCAATTAAAATGATCCCGGAGTAAGGCTTCTAGGCACCTTGGTTTGGGGCGCCACACAACCCAAGTTGCACTTACCAATCTAGGAACCTCCTACTACATGGATTTCCACTCTAAGACTTCCCAGGCCATGAAATTTATATAACAAGATGGGCCACAAATTTACCAATGTAAAATAAAGAAATTATATAACCATTGTGCAAAATTGGTTTAGGTACCAAAAAGCTTTGGATTTATGCCTTCTAAAGCAAAACAATGTAGACTTCAGTGACTTACTAACCCAAATGGACCCATAAAATGGATACCAAAGAGATAAACATTACATGATTTTGTTTTACATGTACGTCTGAAAGTAAAGGCCAGTAATATATGGTTCATGGACAGTGGCTGCTCAAGACATATGACAAGAGAAAGAGGATTATTCAACAAAATTAAATCTTGTAGTTAAGGGACTGTTGTATTTAGAAACAATGAGAAAGGTATAATGAAAGGTAAAGGAAATGTTACGGTATTTCAAATGCATGTATTGATAATGTACTATTTGTTGAAGAACTCAAATATAATTTAATGAGCATTAGTCAACTATGTGACAAAGGCTATAAAGTTATGTTTGAATTTTCTATATGTAATATTTTTTTATAAGGATCACATAGTTTTTAGCAGCAAAAGACATGGAAATGTATTTTTGGTTTTCCTTAATGAACTTGATGAAAAATGTCTTATAGCCATTAAGAATGATCCATGGATATAACATAAAAGGCTTGGACGCACAAATATGTCTAACATTAAGACTTTGTAGAAAAAGAGTCTAGTAGAAGGATTACCAAAGCTCAAATATGAAAAAAATAAAATTTGCAAAGTATGTCAACTATCCAAGCAGCCTAAAAAGCCATTTTTCTCCAAAAAGAAAATTTCAACGACTAGGCCACTTGAACTATTACATATGGATCTATATGGGCCATCTGACATTTTAACTCTTGCAGGAAAAAAGTATGTGTTTGTCATTGTTGATGATTTTTCAAGATTTACATGGATAATACTTTTAGCTAGCAAAGATGAACCATTTTCAATGTTTGTTACTTTTTCTAATTTGGTGCAAAATAAAAAGTAAAATACAATCATATCCATTAGAAGTGATCATGATGGTAAATTTGAACATAAACGGTTTATAGAATTCTATAAGGAGAAAGAAATTCACCACACATTCTTTACACCAAGGACTCCTCAACAAAACAGAGTAGTTGAAAGGAAAAATAGGATAATATAAGAGATAGATAGAACTATGCTAAATGAAAGTAAATTATCCAAAAGATTTTGGGGTGAAGCTGTAAGTACAGTATATCATGTGCTAAACGAGTTACCATAAGAGCGATCTTGAAAAAGACCTCATATGAATTATCGAAAGGTAGAAAACCAAATATCTCATACTTCCATGGTTTTGGTTGCACTTGCTATGTTCTGAATAATGGAAAAATAAACATAAAAAAATTAGATGCCAAAAGTGATGAAGAAATATTTATTAAATATTCATCAAATAGCAAAGCATGTAGAGATTTCAACAAACAAAATCAAGCAGTAGAAGAATCAATACATGTTGTATTTGATGAATTCAATCTGAACCCTAAAAAGGAGGATAAGCTAAGTGATGCAGATGAAACATTAAAGAATCCTGAAAAGTAACAATTGGAACAACAAGGAGAATAAAAAACAAAGCAAGAGCAATCCACAAATGAAAAAGTAAGTGAAGGCAATGATGCTTACAAACTCCTAAAGGATTTAAAATTCAAAAACGACCATCCAATCGAACAAGTTATTGGCAACGTATATGAATGAGTGAGAACAAGAAGATCTAGACATAATATTTGTGGAAATTTTGCTTTTGTATCTAAAATAGAGTCAAATTCAATTAACCAAGCTCTTAATAATGAAAATTGGATATTGGCAATGCAAGAAGAGGTAAATCAGTTTGAGAGAAATCAAATATAACATCTAGTTCTTACACCTAAAAATTACATTGTTGTTGGTACCAAATGGGTTTTCAGGAACAAACTAGACAAAAGTGAACTTGTGGTGAGAAATAAGGCCAAACTTGTAACCAAAGGATATTCTCAAGAAGAAGGAATTAATTTTGAAGAATCATATGATCTGGTGGCTAGATTAGAAGTCATTCGTATGCTACTAGCTTTTGCTTCTCACATGGACTTTAAATTATTCAAATGGATGTAAAAAGTGCATTTTTGAATGGATATCTAAATGAGAAAGTATATGTTGAATAGGCTCCTAGTTTTGAAGAGAAAGACCAATCAAAATTTATTTTTAAATTAACCAAAGTATTGTACGGGCTTAAATAAGCTCCAAGAGCTTTGTATGAAAGGTTAAGCAAATTTTTGATTGATCATGATTTTCAGAGAGGAAAAGTTGATACAACACCACTCATCAAATATAAGGATAAGGATATATTAATTATTTAAATTTATGTGGATGATATTATATTTGGGGCTACTAATGAAACTCTATGCCAAGAATTTCCTGATATTATGCAGAGTGAATTTGAAATGAGCATGATGGGCGAGCTAAATTCTTCCTTGGACTGCAAATTAAACAACTAACTGAAGAAAATTTCATAAATCAGTCTAAATACGTTAAAGAAATGCTTAAGAAGCTTGGAATGCAAAACAATGAAGGGGCAAACACGCCCATGAGTTCAACCATTAAAATTGACAAGGATGAAATAGGTAAATCAATTGAACAAAAGTTGTACAAAATTTTATTCAGTGTTTGTATGTGTTCAAGATTTCAATCATGTCCCAAATAATCATATTTAATAACTGTAAAAAGAATTTTTAAGTATTCAATCAATACTACTAATCTAGGTCTATGGTGTCCGAATAATTCAACATTTGATCTAATCGGCTACTCGGATGCGAATTTTGCCGATTACGAAGTAAATAGAAAAAGTACTAGTGGAATATGTCATTTTCTTGGAAGTATGATGGTCTCATGGTTTTTGAGAAAACAATCTTGTGTTTCTCTATCTACGGCGGAAGCCAAAGATAATGCTGTCGGGAGCTGCTGTGCCCAAATACTTTAGATGAAACAACAACTTAGATATTACGGAATTGGATATGAAGATATATTAATTAGATGTGATAATACAAGTACAATATATTTAACCAAAAATCTTGTACTACATTCTAGAACTAAACATATAGATGTGAGACATCATTTCATTAAGGAACATGTTGAAAGCCATGATATTTGCTTAGAATATGTTAAAAATGAGTATCAAATTGCAGATATTTTTACTAAACCATTAGCAAAAGAATGATATGGGATGATTGATATTGATTAGATTTTGCAATTAAATAGGGGGAGTAAGAAAATAGAAAATGTATTGAACCTAAGTTGAAGGAGCTAAGTCGACTTCAGGGCATCGTTACGGCTACCCTGCGTCTACAAGAGGCGGGGGCGCTCACCCTTCTTCCTCACTCTCTCTCATTTTCTCTCCCATTCACTCTCTCATTCTCATCTCCCATCTTTGAATCCCCTCAAGAAACTTTTCCATACCCATTTGCACCATCAAGATCCAATCATTCCAAAATCATGGCACCCAAGGCTGTCTCCAAACCCAACAAATTACTTGTTTCAAGACCATCCTAATCACGTACTAGGGAGGATGTGCCTCAAAGGCAATGGACGTCATCCAAGAGAGTACGGGAAGAAGCCACAACGTCCACAGGTCAATGGGTTCAATTCCATGAAGGTAACCCATCCACTTTTTCTCCCCGAGAAGAGAAGAATGTAGAATCAAGTTATAGCTCTGAGTTGGGTGGGAAAAGGAAAGGAACCCCCACTTAATAGGGCTAAGTTCTCAAAATGCCCATGGACTATTTCAGAATAGAACTCCAGCATAGTAGGTTCTACTAGTATTTTTATTAGAGAAAGACTTTTGTGCCGAAAATAATTGATTTCAAGTTCCTGCAAGAGTATGAGTTTGGAATAGAAGAATTACTAGATTTCCAAGGATAGACCGGGTTGCTGAAAGAATATGATAGGATATATCTTGATTTGATGAGATTATTTTACTATCTATGGGATTAGAAGTACCTCAGTACTTATGTGATAAATCTAGGGGTCACAAATGGAATTAGTAAAAGAAATGACATTCATCGAAACGGCAACATTTTAGGTGTACTTAAGGATGATGAGCCCCTTCCCGAAGGCCTATCCCTCACACAGATGTACAACCAACTCACCAATAGCAACAAATATCATCCCAAGATCAAGTTCTTACACTACATGGACCTATCCCTAAGACTAAGGATCCCATGGCTATTGATTGCTCACTACATCTACCCCAAAGGAAGAGGGCAGAATCAACTAAACCCACAAAAGGCCGAAATCCTATGGAGGGTACCAAATCGGGTCAAGGTTAACCTTCCTAAACTATTCTTGGAGGCTCTTGAGCTAAAGAAAGAGAAACCACAAGGAGTTCTACCATATGGCTAGTGGATTACCAAAATCATGGCTCATTAGAATGTTGATTTGGATGGCGAGTCATTTGTGGTGGTCAAACCAACAAATGCCATCAACCATGCTCTCCTGACTCGAATGAAGTTTGATGTAAAGGCATTTTGGGCTGATTGACTAAGGGAATTGATGGGAAATGAATTTCAAGACATTACTACTTAGCCAGAAGTCGAGGATTCTCATCCTGAGGAGGAGGATCTGCCTCGACACAAACTGATTCCATCTCCACCTCCAACACTTGCGGCTTCGCCTCATCGGCATCACAGGGATCCTATTCTCCTCATGGATCACGGGTCACCAATCATTTTGCCTATTCCCAAGACCAACCATCCACATCCAAAGTTATCTTAGAGAACTTACAACAGATGGAGAGCTAGATATCATAGGAGTTAGGGAATATAAACATTGCCTTGATGGAAATAAACAGCCGACAGGACAAGCTGGATCACGAAATGATGGCTATCAAGTATCAACTTGTCTCAAGTAGTCGCCGTGGCCTGCTCATTCCTGGCCTCCCAAATTTCTATTCGTATTTGGGCAAGTCGGTCAGAGCCGAACCCACCGTTCAGGCTCCATCGTCCCCGTTCTCATCAGCCTGCACCCATTCTATCTCTCTATCCTATCCCATCTCCTATCCCATTATAGTTTTTCAATTTCATAAATCTAGGTTCCCTTATATCCCATTTTGGTGCCTTGATAAAAAGGGGGAGACAGAAAGAGAATTAAGTTCATTTTTAGGTTGGGTAAAATGTAACTTGAATCATTCTGTATATTTTGAATGTTTTTGAATATGTATGAACTTGAATGAAATTTCCTGTTTTTGTTGCAAATTATATGATTTAGAGTGAACATGCATACTTTGTATGCAATTATATGTCACTTGAATGAAATATGTTATTTTGTGTAACCAATATAATATGTTAATACAAAATGTTAAATGGAACATGCCATATCCCTTATATAACAAAAATGAAAGGTTTATCTCAAATTAGTTTTGTCAATCCTCAAAAAGGGGAAAATTATTAGAATTTAAGGCAAATTAGGCACAATCCATATTTTGATGATTAACAACTCAATTTGAGAATTATTTAAGTACTATTGTGGTTGCTAAACGATGCCAAGGCTCATATAATCAAAGATCAAAAGGATAACAAGTCAAGTTGCATGCCGAGTTGACGCATCCCAAGTCAACTCCATTTGCCGACTAAGAGGTACCGAAGTCGCATCCCAAGTCAACTCCATTTGCGACTTAAGGTAAAGTCGCAGACCAAGTCGACTCCGGTAGCGACTTAGAGGCGTCATTTCTGTCCAGAGTTGAAACTGAGAATAGGGGCTTCCGAAGTCGTATCCCAAGTCCACTCTGCATGCGACTTGGGTGAAGTCGCAGATAAAGTCGACTCCGATTTCGACTTCAATACGAAAACATGCAGATCAAGATAACTCAATAATAAGATTCAAGAATTTCAAAAGAAGATAAAGGTAAAAGACAACTCAAAGACTCAAGACTCAAGAAATGAAGTCAAATGTGAGAATTATAAAGAGTCTTAAAGGAAGAACAATCAAACATGAAGGAATTCAAGCAAGCAATGCATTCCAAGATTCAAGTACTCAAGAACTCAAGAAAAAGAATCCAAGGTATTCTATGTAATGAGATATAAGGGAGAACGTTCAATATGAAGAAAATCTAATGATCAAAGTCATCTCTGAAGATTTCAAATTCATCAAGCAAGCTGCCGAGGTGAAGTCGCAACCGAAGTCGACTCTGCCTGTGACTTGGGTCAAGTCAAGGACCAATTCGTCCCAGTTAGGAACTTGAAGGAGTTGTGAACAGGCGAAGTCGCACCCGAAGTCGACTTCACCTGCGACTTGGGTCGCAACGGTCGAAATATTTTTGAACGTTGGCACATTAAATGCGCGCCACCTACCTTCAAACGTTCGGATTCCCTCTACATTTATAAAAGGCATTCAATATGAACAAGGAGGGTAGTTGAGAATTCATTAACTGATCATAACTCCTATCTCCAAAGAGCTTTAAGTGATCAAGCCAATCTTTAGAAGAAAAACTTTGCTTCAAACTGCTAAGAGCTGCCTGCTGATTCTTTAAGCCAACATTACAAGTTCTTCTTTGTGCCAAAACTGCCTCTACACAACAGTAATGTGTAGAATTTTTTTTATTCTGATTGTTGTATTGAACTTGATTTAGTTAGGGTCACTAAGATCAAGTGTAAGCAAAGTAGTGTGTGATTGAAGTAGAACTCGTCACCTACTTGTGCTGTGGATTGTTAATGCCCCCTAGAGCTAGAATCTAGAAGAGAGCAGTGACACTAGTTGTATTTGTGAAGTACAATAGTGGAACCCAAGTCACAAGAGGTGTGAGCTTGGAAGAGTGGAGTAGGGAGGTTGCCCGAACCACTATAAAATCTTATGTGTTGATTTATACCTCTGCTCCCTACATTATATTGCTTTCCATTCTGTTTCTTCATAAAGGGGATTAGATTAATCCGGGGTAAAGTGTTTATTTAAGTTGTAAATTTTATATACCCAATTCACCCCTCCCCTCTTGGGTATTGTCATTAACTCAGGACCAACACAAAGCAACTTCATATTGCTTCTAAGACTCCTTATTAGAAGATGGAAATCAATATTAAGAAGCAAATAACAATCATGAATCAAGGCCACTGAAGAAGTTTCTTTTGAGACCAAAGTATTCTACAACCTAAGCATCATGATACATATCAAGGGATATAAAACCAAATGATGATCCAAGCATTCAAAAAGAGAAGAAAGGAAGGCTGATAACTCATGAAAATGCGAGTTATCACAGCTCATTTCAAACTAGTTTTCTATGTTAGTCCTAAAGAATGTAGTAAAATTGCATTCATTTAGCTTAGTGTGGTGCCCCAGCCCGAGCGACACAACATTAGCCTTACTCTGGGACCATTATTGATTAGTGAACATGATCAAGACTGTTGTTCTACCACATGGCAGGATTTATTGGATAATTATCCACTTAATCTTGACTTCTTAGGAGTTTATATCATTTAACACATTTTAGATTCCATTAAGTGCCCTTTTAGGCCATTCAAAAACCTGAATGTACACGTGTTATATCATAAAACTCATATTCTATCAAAATATAATAAATCATACCTTAGCATTTGGCCATAAAATTTTTTTCTCCATCTATAGCGACATAACATAAAATATTTTTTATATAACATCCAAATAGTCACATAAGTCCATCATACAACTATTCATTCATTCACAAATCATATATAGGTATTCACAAAAGTTTATCATCCTTTGAAACTCCACCTGTGCTCCTCGCCTCATTCTTCCTTTCACTTGTCTTTGGGTTTGGAAAACAAAACGTGAGTCGAAACTTAATGAGAAAGCTATAAGGTTTTTAGGCAATTCATTTTGCAGGCAATATTTACATTTAAAATATATTGGAAAGTAAACATTATACTTACTCGAGGGTATATTATAAAAACATGATTCCTTATACCCGTCAAGGGTATATCATAAACAATGCAATGCATTATTTTTAAGCATGACGTCATAGAATGGTGGCTAGTTAGGTAATCATCCATCTCCAACGTCTCTCCCAATCCAAAGAGGTGCCGTCGGCCTGAGACCTATCTTAGCGACTTGGCCACATCAAAGGCGGACAATCGGTCCACTTAAATATTTGAGGTGGCCTTCATACTTTGTGCACATGAACCTTTCATAAACATCATTTTTGACATGTTATCATGATTTTGCATTCATAAATTCATGTTTCTTCACTTGTCATAAATATTTGAGAAAGTATTGAACAAGTCATTTAACCTCATTTCAATACACAGCGAGATAAAAAAAATAGTCATCCTTAAACATCTTAGAAAGAATTTAAATCAATCATTTGCTAAACCATTCAAATAGTTATAACATCATTAGTAAATTTTTCATCATATTTTGATAAAAGAAGAAACATTTAGAAAATCGCTTGCTTAGCTGTTCCTCCTTTGCTTTCCGAGTTTACTTTCTCTTTGCCTTTGCCTATACATAAGAATGACATTACGTTCAAAAAACTTTCATTTGCTCACATGCACTCAGTTTTCCAATCCATAGTTCATTACATACACAACCCACTTGAATTTCAAGTTGGATACACATACATAGCACATACTTGTGCATCATACCATCCATTCCACATTATGTTTTAATCTCATATGTAGGTTAAACACACAATAACCTTTCATTAATCATCATGTGGAGGTTCATACCTCTCATTTATCATTTTTCATCTATTTTTTACTTTTCTTATGTTAGTGCTAATTTTAAGCACATAGTCAACGTTTTAGGCTTCATAATTTAATCTTAATATTTGAGATTATTAATAATCATCAAAACTGCAACATAATCATGCATTTTACCATTATTTCATGCATTTTTGCATTTTTGGAATTCACATAAGTCATTCACCACTTGTTCATACATATCCTTCCATATACACTAATCTTATGACACATAATTTATGTATTTCTTAAACTTTTTCAATACAGTTGTAACGCCTTGAACCTAGACGTCACTTCCTTACCTCAAGATCCGATTGATTGGTAAATGTGAATTAGGATTGTTTCCCTAATCACGCGGCAGGTTCTTAATTGGAATACGTCTAAATTTTTTTCATTTATTCATCTGTCATCATTTATAACTTGACATGACTATCATCACACATTGTGACATTTCACTTGTAATAAAATTCATCATTTCATTCAAAGAACCTTTACATGCCTGTCGTTGTACACTTAATCATTGTACATATCATACTTGCATATATTCAGTCATTAATTCATATAGAACTTAGAACTCTAACTAAGTTCAAATATACATAAACACGTAGCATCTTTTCATGCTTTTCTACAGTGAAAGTTTCCTTGGCTTAAACATCACATTTTACATCCATACATTTGAATCATATATAGAACTTAAAATTCTAATTAAGTTCACAAACACATTAGCTTACCTTAGCCCATGAAACTTATAATATTTTTTCCATTTCTTCAATAGATGGCTCCTGTTCCTTTACCAGGTCTCTTCGTTCATTTGTTTATGGGTTTGGAAAATAAAACATGAGTGATAACTTAGTAAGCAAGCATTTTATCTTTAGGGCAAGGCTTCTTGAAAACCTTTTTCATAAACATCGGGAATACCTTTTTTCTGAGAACATGTATATGTCCTAAAATATCATCATGAAATCCTTTGTTTATGAGGACAATTTCATGTCCTTGAATGTTTTCATAAGATGTTCATTCTTAAAATCATTTACAAGCCACGAGCCTGTTAATGCAAAAACATACACATTTTACCTTTGATGATGAAATTCCTTCAATTCTTATTTGAACATTTTTAATGTTCATAGATATTACATGAAATCATCATTTGCCAGTGGATGTTTTATGTCCAAAACAACATAAATCCTTAGGCAAAGGAGGACATACTTATGTCCTAAAACATTATTCACATAAGTCATCCTAAAATCCTTTAGCCAAGAAACATTTTATGCCTTAAAATATTTTTCATATAGCTTCCTTTGGCAATGAACATTCATATATCTTAAAACATCAATCGCATAAGCCTTTTTCGGCAAAGGATATTTTTATATCCAAAAATATTTTTCATTATAAAATCCAACATATTAACAGGGGACGTTTTATGTCCATAAACACTTATCATCTAGGTTCTTTAGAAATAGACATCCTTATGTCCACTCCAAGTTTCACATAAATCCTTTTCATAATCCCCGCCTTGGGGCTTGTTTATAGTAAACAATGGAAACAAAGTATGTAAATAATTTTCATAAATTCATTTGTATAAACACATTTTCTTTAATTCATGTTATTTATACTTTTGTGTAAAACACTCTTTCTTTTAGAGTAACTTATGCATATTAGCTCATAAGAATCCAATTTAGGATAATTTATTGTATAAATGCTTTTATAACCTAATCTTTGGGCTTTTGAAAAGCCAAACATATGCAAATGCATTTCTCCCCATCTGGTAGTGACCTTAGCAAGTGATTATGTTTCCTTTTGGAAGAGAATCCTTACCAACACGCTAGCCTAACGGTTGTTTATATATTCTACTCCCATTTCAGGGAGGGCACCACTAGCACTCCTGTCATCCCTTAGCGACTTGGCCTTATGTAGAGGGGGCCCCAGTCATCTCAACCGTGCTCTACAACTTTTCTATTACTTATACTGGTGCACCGTATGTTATTATGATGGACCGTAGTCCATTTGGTTTGAAGACCCACATACCGCAACCCATGCTCTTTTAAACCGGGATCATAGACCGCAACCTACATCCATATGCATAGAAAATCTTAGACCGAAGTCTATATTTTCAAAAAACACATCACAGACCACATTATGTGTCAACTTGTAAGTGTGTGAACCTAGTTATTATTTAAAATCTAGTTCTAGGATGACCTTCCTTAAATTTCTTTAGAAACATTTTGAGTAAAATATTTTGATAAATATTTGAAATGTTTAAGGACAATACATCTTAAAATAATTTTAATAAAAGAATTTCAAATCCTTTGGATTTCCATAAATATATCCTATTTTTCTCTAATATTTTCTTGGTTTCCATTTCAGGACCTTTTGTACACAAAAGTTATGCAATTTTGCTATCCCCTTGTCCATAATCTAAAAATTTAACAATTGTCCACATATTAATCATTTTTACATAAAGAGAAATTGCACAGTCTTTTGCATGTCATTAAGCAACCTGAAATCAATCATAGGAGGTTGGTCATCCATAAATTCCTTTTTAATGCATCCGTATAAACATTTTGTCAACATTTTAAACATAGATTTCCTTATCTAAAGGAAATCAAAACTTTGTGAACATCATTTTAAAACATATGGACTATGTCCAAAACATCATTTACTATTTAATGATCTTAACTTAGCAAAATAATTTTTTTTCATTATTGTTTATCGCGAGTTATTGTAGAAATAACTCAAAACTCATTTACAAATAATATTTTGTGAAAAAGG
>JAXCLR010010178.1:0-11670 GCA_035584095.1 Annona squamosa | reverse complement strand
GATTAGTGGTATTTATCAAATATTTAAAAATTCTTTTTACAGCCAATAAATGTGATTCTTTAGGACATGCTTGGAATTTAAAACACATACATACACTGAAAAGAATATCCGACCTAGAAGCAGTTAAATACAACAATGATCCTATCATACTTCTATAAAGCTTTTCATCGATACATTTACCATTTTTGTCCGTGTCGATCTTAATTGTTGAACTCATTAGAGTATTTGTTCCTTTGCTAGTTTGCATTCCAAATTTCTTTAGCATTTCTTTGATGTACTTGGATTGATTTATGAATATTCCTTTAGCTTGTTGCTTGATTTGCAGTCCAAGGAAGAAATTTAATTATCCCATCATGCTCATTTCAAATTTGCTTTGCATAATCTTAGAAAATTCTTGGCATAGAGTTTCATCAGTAGCACCAAATATTATATCGTCTACATAAATTTGCACAATTAAAATATTTTTACTTTTATACTTGATGAATAAAGTAGTATCAACTTTTCATCTTTGAAATTCATGATCAATTAAAAATCTATTTAACCTTTCATACCAAGCTCGTAGGGCTTGTTTTAGTCTGTATAATGCTTTGGTTAGCTTATAAACATATTTTGATTGATCATTTACTTCAAATCTAGGGGGTTGTTCAACATATACTTCTTCGTTTAAGTACCCATTCAAAAATACGCTTTTCACATCCATTTGAAACAATTTGAAATTCATGTGAGAAGCAAATTCTAGTAAAATGTGTGTGGCTTCTACTCTAGCCACAGGTGCATATGATTCTTCAAAATCAATCCCTTCTTCCTTGGAATACCCTTTGGCTACTAGTCTAGCTTTGTTTCTTATCACAAGTCTGCTTTCATCTAATTTATTCTTAAATACCCATTTAGTTCCAATAATAGTATAATCATTTGGTTTAGGACTAAATGTCATACATTATTTCTTTTAAATTGGTTTAGCTCTTCTTACATTGAAATAACCCAGTTTTCATCATTTAGAGCTTGTTCAATAGTCATTGGTTCAATTTTTGACACAAATGCTTATAGTCCACAAATATTTTGTTTTGATCTCCTAGTTTTTACTCCATAAATATTTCCAATGACTTGCTCAATTGAATGGGCATTTTTGAATTTCAAATCAATTGGAGGTTTGTAGGAGTCATTACCTTTACTTACCTCTTCCTCCATGGGATTTTCTGGCTTGAGCTCAGTTTCCTTTTGTTGTTCTTGTTGTTTCGCTTTTGTATCATCTGAATCACTTAGTTCATCCTCATTTCTTGGAATTTCATTAAATTCATCAAAAAAATATGTATTAATTCTTCTACTATTTGATTTCTTTTGTTGAAAGTCTTATATGCTTTGCTATTTGATGAATATCCAAGGAAAATAGCTTCATCACTTTTGTTATTTAATTTTTCCAAATTTATTTTTCCTTTATTTAACACATAACAAGTACATCCAAAAGTGTGGAAATATAATACGTTTGGTTTTTTGCCTTTCCAGAGTTCATATGTGGTCTTTTTCAAAATTGCTCTAATGGTAACTCGGTTTAATACATGACAAGTTGTACTCACAGCTTCGCCCCAAAATCTTTTGGACAATTTACTTTAATTTAGCATAGTTCTAGCTATTTCTTGTATTGTCCAGTTTTTCTTTTCAACAACTCCATTTTGTTGAGGAGTTCTTGGTGCAAAAAATGTATGGTGAATTCCTTTTTCATTGCAAAATTCTATGGATTGATTATTTTCAAATTTACCACCATGATCACTTCTTATGAAAACAATTGAACTTTGTTTTTCATTTTGCACCAGATTTGAAAACGCGAAAAACATAGAAAATGCTTCATCTTTGCTAGCTAAGAGTATAATCTAAGTAAATCTTGAAAAATCATCAACAATTACATGCACGTACTTTTTCTCACCAAGAGTTAAAATGTTTGATGACCCATCAAGATCCATATGTAACAATTCAAGTGGTCTAGTTGTTGAAATTTCTTTTTTGGTGGAAAATATCATTTTGGGTTTTTTAGATAGTTGACAAGCATTGTAAATCTTATTTTTGTCACATTTGAGCTTTGGTAACCCTTGTACTAGATTCTTTTTCCACAATGTTTTAATATTTGACATATTTATTTGTCCAAGTCTTATATGCCATATCCATGGATCATTTTCTATGGCTATTAAACATTTTCCGTCTAGTTCATCAAGGCAAACCAAATATACATCTCCACGTCTTTTGCCACTCAATACTATGTGTTCATCATAAAAAATATTGCATATAGAGGATTCAAATACAACTTTATATCCTTTATCACATAATTGACTAAACTCATTAGGTTGTGTTTGAGTCCTTCAATAAATAGTACATCTTCAATACATGCATTTGAAATACCATAAACATTTCCTTTACCTTTTTCATTATTTCCAAAAGCTACTGTTCCTTCATTTCATGGGTTGATCTTATGGAACAGTACTTTTTCTCCTGTCATATGTCTTAAGCAGCCACTACCCATAAACCATATGTTATTGGCCTTAGCTCTAAGATAAACCTGCAAAAATTAAGTCAAGTAGAGCTCATCCTTTTGGTACCCATTTTATGGATCCATTTGAGTTAGTTATCCTTTAGAGTTTATGTTGGTCTACCTTTGAAGCCATAAATCCAATGCTTTTCGGCATCCAAACCGATTTTGCACCAAGGTTTTGCAATTTTCTCAATTTGCATTGACAAACCTTGTGTCCTAACTTGTTGCAAAAATTACAAGTTCCCGGAAGTCTAGAAACAGGAAACCATTTGGTAATTTGTTCCTCAATTGGTCTTTTAGTCCAAACTAGTTCATTTATCTTAGGTTTAGTATAAATGGGTTTGGCGTTGTTTCTCAAAGCATTAGATTTCTCTTGCTCAAATGTATTATACCCAAGTCCTTTCTTACAAGTTTGGGTTGTCATTTTCAAAAACATTTTCACATTTTCTCCTTAATTAGAAAACTTGACAAGCGATTTATTTAATGATTCATTTTTCTAATTGAGTTTCTCTAACTCAATTTCCAAGGTATTCTTTTTAATTTTTAATTTATCTATCTTTTTAGCAAGTTTACCATTCATAATCATTACTACATCACATTGTCTTTTCTTTAGTGTAAACTTATTTCCTAATTTCTTTATTTCCTCATATAATGAATCATAGGCTTGTTGAAGTTCTACTAATTCAGCACATTTGAGGCATTCATTTGTAGAAGAGAAAATTGAAAAGAATTTTTGTTTGGAGGTTACCTCTTAACTACTTGTGAAGTTCGGTGAAGTAGCTTGATCCTCTGAGATATCTGTTGCTGCAAAACATATGTCGGAATTTGCCATGCAACAAATTCTAGCGCAATCTCCTTCACATTCTTCACTTGAAGAGCTACATGTTGTAAATTCCTCTTCATTTACAAACATATCACTTCCTTTGTTTCTTTGAAATTTTTTGTTGTCGCTTTGATCTTTTCTTTGCTCATTTATTTTATTTTCTTTGGGCGTTGGGCATTGGGCTTGCATGTGCCCCGAACCACCACACCAGTAACATTTTGTTAATTCTTTCTTTTTCTCTTTAGAATTCCTTTCTTTAAAGTTTTTGAAATTTCTACCTTTCCTTACAAATTTTCTGAACCATTTTGTAAGTAAGGCAATTTCATCATCGTTTTAAGATGATAAGGTGGTGTCATCCGAGTCTTGTGCAGCTTTCATGGCGATGGCTCTTTTCCCTTTGTGGTTATCCTCGTTTCCTTTCTTGATTAGCTCATGTGACATTAACGAGCTAATAAGGTTTTCCAATTTTAACGTATTTAGATCCTTGGCTTCTTTTATTGCCGTGATTTTTGGAGTCCATGATTCGAGTAGTGCCCTTAGAATCTTCATGACCTGCTCAGATTCAGAAATTGCTTTTCCTAGCTCTTTCAAGGCATTAGCAATCTTGGAAAATATGGCAAACATTTCAGAAATATTTTCTGTTTCTAACATTCTAAAGTTTTCTAATTCTCCAATCAAAATATTTCTCCTTGTCCTTTGGAGTTGAGAAGTTCCTTCATAGATAAGTACTAGTGTATCCCATATCTCTTTGGCAGTCAAATAGGAAGATACTCGATCATATTCAAAAGCAGTAAAAGCATAAAATAATGAATTCATAGCCTTAGTGTTGCTCTTGATAATTTTCACTTCCTCATCAGTCCATTTGGAAGCTCTTTCATCAGTAGGCAAGGTTACACCATCTTGGATTGCAATCTAAGAATCCATATTTGTAGCCATGATGAGTTGTTTCATACGTAGCTTCCAATAACCAAAATTGTTCCCATCAAACAATGGTGGCCTAGTAAAGGATTGGCCTTCGGCAAATGCAGGAACGGAAGTGGATTGGGTTGTCATATCAAAAGATCTCTTCAGAAAACTCAAAGACCTGCTCTGATACCACTTGTTGGTCCGAGTTTATGGCAAAACCCAAGAGGGGAGGGGAGAATTGGGTTCTTAAAAAATTTTCATAATTAAAAGCTTAATCACTTGTAAGTTTAATCCCCTTGATGAAACGTGCTATGAAATAGAATGAGAGGGTGCAAATGAAAATATAAAATGCAAGCAATCAAACCAAACAAGAGACAACAATATATAGTGGTTTGGGCAACCTTCCCTACTCCACTCTTCCAAACTCACACTTCCATATGACTTAGATTCCACTATGTATTCCGCGAATATAACTAGAGTCTCCACTCTCTTCTAGATTTTAGCTCTAGGGGTCATATAAAACCAAAGCTCTGCTATCTTCTAGATTCTAACTCTGGGGGGCGTATACAACAAGTAGCACAAGTAGGTGACAAGTTCCACTCCAATCATAACCCTACTTTGCTATAGCTTTGGTTTGAAACATCAAAATCAAACCAAGCACCAAAAATAAATAATAGGATGAAATAAAAGAAATCTACACTTTACAGATATGTGTAGGTAGTTTTAGCTCAAGGAAGAATTTGTAGAAGCGACGAATCGTTCAGTGTTGAAGCAAACAACAACTTTGAAGCTCATTCTTCATTTGAAAGTGTATAGATCACTCAATTGTAGAGAAAAGTGGATTGAAACTCTTAGTAATACTTCTTTCCTCTTTTCAACTCTTATTTGTGTGTTTCCACGTTTGCTTGAGTGTCTATATATAGAGGAGGGAGAATTTTGAATGTTATAGAGTTAGTTGGCGCGTAATAAATGTTCTAACATTCAAAAATTCAAACGTTATTTCCCCAAGTCGCAGGTGGTGTTGACTTCATGTGCGACTTCGCGCAAGTTGCATGCTGGAGTCAACTTCGAGTGCGACTTCACCTGTGCTCATCTTGTTCAAGTTCTTCCTCGGGTCGACTTGGCCTTAGACTTGGCTCAAGTTGCATGTGGAGTCGACTTTCGGAGTGACTTCGGCTGTTTAATTCTTCCAAGTCTGTCTTTTGAGTCGACTTTGTCTGGGACTTGACCCAAGCTGATCTTACAGTCGACTTCGTGTGCGACTTGACCTTGTTACCTTGCCAAGTGTGGTGCCCCAGCCCGAGCGTCACATCCTTACCTCAGGATCTATCGATTGGTAAACGTGATCAGGATTGTTGCCCTGTCACACGGCGGGATTTATCAGATGTTTATCTTGATAATTGTGGTCATATAGAGTTCATAAAACTCTTCATATTCTCATAATTCATTTTCAGACATTTCTAAGTCATTTTGAATCATTCATTTCAAACAAACTTGCTGTTCAGTGATATTTCATCTTTTGCCAAAATCAGATGTCACTACATGTATAAAACATAGTCATCCATACAAAACATTCGAATAGTTTACATCTATTCAACATAAAACACTGCACATAAATTTACAATCATTTCACATATTTGCATAACATGAATTTCTCCATGGATTCCTTATGCTGGTGCTTGCTCCTTCGCCATATCCTGTCCATTACCTATCTTTGGGTTTGGAAAATGAAAACGTGAGTTGAAACTCAATAAGCAAGCTATTTACATTTTTCAAGCAACATTTTTCATTTAAAATCAACTTGGAAAGCATCTTATACCTTATCCAAAGGTATATCTTGAAAACATGAAATCCTGTACCCATCACGAGTCTCATATGTATAATGCCATATGAACAATATGAACAATATGAACATGAACATCATATCTCCCTTAAGATGGAAGCTAGCTAGGTGACCATACGTCACGTTAACACCCATTTCAGAGAGGGCGCCGCCGGTCATCGGCCTATTACAAGCGACTTGGTCACACCAAGGGGGGATAACCGGTCCGCTTATACCCTTCAAGTGGACCTCATATCTTGTGCACATGAACTTTTCATAAATCCATCTTTTACATGCTAGCATGATTTTCAGTCATAAACATCAATTCGCATCATTTTCCATAGCAATTATAAAAGAAGCATTTCATAATCATTGCATTTGAAATAAACACCATTTAGCAAAGGGATGGCCATCCTTAAACCCATTAAAAACAATTTCGTAATTTCATCAAACAAGTTAGAGTACAAATTGCATTTATGGAAACAATTTAGAAAAGCAAAAATTCTTTAGAAAATTTGCTTGCTTACCTGAACTTCTTAGCTTTCCTCCGTCACTTTCTCTTTGCCCTTGCCTACATAAAGATTGTATGAATTTTTCATGCATTTCCTTTTCTCATATTTTACTTAGTTTTTCAACTCATTCCATATACACAAATAATTTATTTGACTTCATAAGTCATCATACACATATATGGCTTAATTTGCATATATTAGCACATTTTACAAACATTTGGCTATCATACATCGTAGCATATACATATAACCCTAAAATTAGGGTATTCATTTCAATATCCTAAAATTCATTCCATAAACATCATTCATAGCTTTATTAAACTTACTTTGCCATTTTTTTCATTTTTTCTAAAACACACATACGGGTGTTTCTTCTTCGTACATAGCATTTACCTTAGCTTCATAAAGCTAGTCCAAAATTCTGGATTAATATTATATCATTTCAAACAGATTCATAAACATAGAATTCATCTCATTTTAATGCATTTTTGCATAAAATCATTTTTCAAAAGTCATTTATCACCCGTTTATTGTTTCCCTTCACATAAGCTCGTTTAGCACTTAAACACAATGCATTTCATAAAATTTCTTAACTGAGAAATTTAATCTATTTTTCAGCGGGTTAATTACCCATTAATACCACTTTACTTAAGGTATTTCCATGGGGTTTAAAATTCATTCTTCATAAGTTCCCATAACAGCAATTTTGGAACTCGTTTAACGTGTCTTTTGACACATAACTATGGGCAGCCCTTAAAGTCCAAATTTTCCAGAAATTAAATCCATTTTCTCAACCCATTTTCTAGGGTTTAACACATATTCAACATTCATACATTTCCATTTCTCAAAACAGCGGGTAACCCACACGTTTTGAGACCCGTTTCCACTCCATACATGCATTACTTCAAAAATTCATAAAAATCAGTTCTAGGGTTTATTTTTCCCAAATATTTTGGGCATCCATCATACCTTAAATCTAGGGTATTTTACCCTACATATCATACATAAAACATGCAAGTCCATTTCCATATCATATTTAACCCAAAAAGTAAGAAATTAGGTCAAAATCCATACTTTGTATTCCATAACTTCAAATTTTCATCACTTAAGCATAAATCCTCATATTTTTGGCATAAATACATGATTCATAGCTTAATCAAATTATCAAACCAAAACAAAAACTTATCTTGGAGATTTAGGGTTTAACAACTTGGATTTTTCATTCCTTATGCATGCATAACTCCATTTTCATGAACTTTAGCTTAGAAATTCATGATTAAAACTTAATACCCAATCCATATTCATGCAAAGGCATGTTAAAACATCATTTTACAGATTCTTTAAGCATTCTTTTCATTTCCAAGTTTTGAGTTTAAGAACTCAAGTTAAACAACCCAAAATCATCACATACTTGGATTTGTAGCAAATCAAATCTTAGCAACTTGAAGTAATTTCTTCTTCAAAATTTCTTCCTTTTTCCCTTTCTTTTCTCCTTTATTTTTCAGGAAAAAAATTCGTGAGTTTCTGGTTCCCTTAGGATGTTTTCAGCACTTAGAAAGTTTTTCCAATTTCATCTCGACTCTACATGCAAAGGCTTATACATGTTGCTGGAATTTTTCTAGCGGTGGGGCCCACTTATGTTGCAATTCCACCCGCATTCAATGCTCCCTTATCTACCATATGAGGTGGGTGAATTTGGGCCAAGTATAATGTATCTTTACTTTTTACGAAAAATCATAAAATCTGCATCATTTGACCGAAATCTGCTTTGCCAATTCACGCCCAAACCTATCCAGATTTTTGCATCCCATTTTTCATTTTTATTTCATGTATAAATGTGGTTAATTTATGCTCCTAATTATCCTTTAATTCATAAATTTGGTGTTAAGAAAAATTAATAAAATAGCTAAAACTGCCATTTTTCTGCACATTATTTCACCCACAATGCAATTCACGTTTTCAGCAGCATATTCCTCCCTTTTTGCATTTTTTAATTACTGAAACTCTCCATTATTGCTTGCACAATTCATGTACTTTCATCTCAGAAACATGTGGCATTTTTTTTTAAAAAAAATCAATTTGGGCAGACCCAAAGCCCTTGGACATCCATGTCTTGGCCACCTTGCCTATGCTTTCATAACTTCATCATTTTGGGCATTAAATGCTTGGATAATTCATGGAATTATGTGTTTTATTTAAATACATAATTTTCTCCAAAAATCCTTGCAATGAACACCTCACATTCCCTTTTGCATCAAGCATTTATATATGCACAATCCAATCCATTCAAAATAAATATCCATTATTAATGCCTTGGTACTTTTGTGGAGCATTAGTCAAACTTGCCCACCTTTTTCAATGCAGGAATTTTCTCAATATTTTATGCACAATCCAATCCATTCAAAATAAATGCCTCACCATTTCATTCAACTGTTTTAAATTTCAACTCAATCCGAGTTTTCTAGCTCCCGATATAGCCGTTTAAAGTTAACGGTTGAAATGAACATATACTAAAAAAAATTCATAATTCTCATTTCAGCAAGAATTTTCATAATCTTTTCATTCCATAATACTGAGCCCAACATTAACAATCTTCATTTCAAATTTTACTTGAATCCGCCTTTTAGGCGTTGAGTTATGAATTTTTCAATATTTTCCTTCACACTTGTCAATTTCCATCTTTATTTCCATAATTCATTTTAAATAATGAAAAATGATTTTTCATGATATATTTGCATACTTAAATCATAAATAATTCATTCTAAACCCATTGTCTTATTTAGGCTTAAAATCATTAATCACATCATTCATGCTAACCCATAACCCTAATTATCATAATTAGCAAAAATCATAAAATACCTTCATAATTCTATAATTCATAAATAATTATCAAATACATGTTCAATGCGTACATATGGCCTACTTGGGTTAGGGTTTCACACTAAGTGAGTTTAAAATTCCTTAGAAAAAAATCCTTTGCTTCCTTAACTTCTTCAACATAAGTGTTTCTTCTTTGTTTTTCATAATTTCTTGGCATAGATATCTTTTAGCTCTTTGTCCAAAAGTCTTGAAAACTTGAATCTTGTTGTGCATGAACAAATTCAATGTTTATGGATTGATTGAAATGGATGAATTCATGCATCTCGCTAGCTTTGGACTTGGATTGATCTTCATATGCTCCAAGTCAAATATTTAAGTCGACTTGGTCTTCAACTTGACTCAAGTTTGATATTAAGTTGACTTGGCCTTCGACTTGGCTTCTAAAATCTTGCCATGTCTAACTAAAGTTGATGCTGGAGTTGACTTGGCCTACAACTTCACCCAAGTCGCAAATGGAGTTGACTTCATTTGCGACTTCGCCACATTTTGATCCCCAATTTCAATGCTGGACATATTTTGACACTTGAAGTTGCTAATGGAGTCGACTTGGGGATCGACTTCGCCTAAGTCGATGTTAGAGTCGACTTGGAGATCGACTTGACCTGGTATACTTCATATTTTTCATTTTTATAACTAAGACAAAACACAAAATGCATTAGTACTTAAAACTTACTCAAATTATGTTATTAATCATCAAAACATATGCTTTGGATATTTTGCATTTGATTTTCAATAATTGTTTTCAACAGGTTTGTTGAAGGGTTTTCCTAACTATTAGCCCTGTTAACCAAGTTGGCTCGTAAGGGAGTTAGGTATGTATGGTCTGAGGAATGCGATCGCAGTTTTCAGTAATTGAAACAACGATTAGTTGAAGCACACATTCTAACCCTATCCGAAGGAAATGAGGGCTTTGTGGTATATAGTGATGCATCAAGAAAGGGAATGGGTTGCGTTTTGATGTAAAAGGGTAAGGTGATAGCTTATGCATCACAACAACTAAAGCCCAATGAGGTAAGCTACCTCACGCATGATTTAGAGTTAGCAGCGGTGGTATTTGCCTTAAAAATATGGTGACATTACCTGTATGGTGAAAGGTGTGAGATTTACACTGATCATAAGAGCCTCCAATATATTTTCACGCAGAAAGAATTGAACATGAGGCAAAGGAGATGGCTTGAATTATTAAAGGATTATGATTTGGAGATTTTATACCATCCAGGTAAGGCAAATGTGGTAGTCGATGTATTGAGCCGAAATGTCAGCTTAGCGCATCTTATCACTAAGGAGGAAGGTTTGCTTAAGGAGATAAGGCAAATAGAATTGATTGTATATCCACTAGGAGTTCACACTAGACTATCACAATTACACATACAATCAACACTTCTTGAACGGATTAAGATTATGCAGCAAAAGGACATAGACATACATACACATGTTGAGAAAAGGAAGAGAAAGGGGTTGACAGAATTTGATATTGATGAACAAGGTGTGTTCAGGTTCAAGGGTCGCCTTTGCATACCTAACATAAATGAGTTGAAGGAACAAATCCTTAAATAGGCACATTTTTTCGCTATTTTTTATTCCCCCAAGGAGTACTAAGATGTATCAAGATCTCAAGAAAAGCATATTGGTGGAATAATATGAAAAGAGAGATCGTTGAATATGTGGCTAAGTGTTTAACTTGCCAACAGGTGAAGGTGGATCATCAAAAAATATCGGGTAAGCTATAGTCCTTAGAAATTCCCGACTTGAAGTGGGATGACGTCACAATGGACTTTATTGAAGGATTACCTAGAACTCAAGCAGGAAATGATTTCATATGGGTGATTGTAGATAGGTTGTCAAAAGTCGTGCACTTCTTACCTATCAAAAGGACTTATACAATGAAAAAGCTAGTTAAGGCTTATTATAAAGAAGTTGTACAATTACATGGAGTGCCAAAGTCGATTATCTCGGATCAAGATGCGATGTTTACATCGAGGTTTTGGAAGAGCTTGCACAAAACCTTAGGCACCCAACTCTGTTGGTCCTGAATTAATGGCAAAATACAAAAGGGAAGGGGTGAATTGGGTTCTTAAAAATTTCTTTGGTAACTTGAAAACTTAACCCCTTGTAAGTTCAATCCCCTAGAATGAAGAAACACAATGGAAAGCAAAGCAATGTAGAGAGCAGAAATAAAATAAAGCAGACAAGAATTTTTATAGTG